>VALJ01000107.1:0-107030 GCA_005771605.1 Scutellaria baicalensis
AAAATCTTTAAACCAAGAATAAACCAACATGAGAGGGAAAAAACCACAAAATATTCATGAAGCAAGAAAAAAATAAAAGGTCAATATCCATAAGATTATTTTTATAGGAGTTTCAATCATTTTATATTTTAACAACAATCTTTGGTTTCTTCTTCTTGATAAAGGTCAAAAACTCATAGTTCAATTATTTGTTCACTTGATATTTTTCTCAAACACTTTCAAAATGTCATCATCTTTCTTAGACAGCTGATGAGAAGTAAACACTTTATAAGTAATATGAAGTAATAGATAGAAAATATGATTACAAAAAACCGTTTTTATGTCTCTCTGTGAAATGAAAAATAATCAAATTTGTAGATTATATCTATGATGGGAAATTATTTAATAATGATTAACATTAGATCTATGATTATATAAAACAAAAGATTCACAAATATGATTCATTTTCCAAATCTAGAAATAAATCAAAAATATTACTCCTGAACACTAAATGATAATTTGAACATATTATTTGTGTTAATCAACTCAGATGTGTAAAAAACTTCAATCATTTAGAGTTCAACTATATAATATTTTTAAAATCACCAATATTATTTAAATAGTCTATTCTTTAAACAATTTATTGAATTTGATTAAGTTTCCTTTATAAATAATATGTTTCTCAGAACATTAATAATATTTTTTAATATATATTTGTTTTATTTTTAAAATAATTAATAGTGAAATATTTGGCCAATGTAGTTTTATTTATTTAAATTGATGGTATCCAATTATATTAAAAAAAGTTAGTAATATTGAGGTGATGAAATTAACTAATAAACTAATATATTAAAGTCATCATATTACATTTTCAAATGAGATAGGGCTTTAATTGTTGAATTGTCTAATATATTAACCAACAAAATTTAGTAAGAGAGCTATGACTTATAAATTAATTCTTTTTTTTTTTGATATAAATTTGAATACACATTAATCTAAATTAATCTAAAATGGATACATTAAAATACATTTTAACATAAAATAAAATGCATCAATATAGAGTCAACTACAAAGATTATTTTTTATAAGAATTTTAATAAAAATTAATCTAAACTAATATAAAATGGATACATTAAAATACATTTTAACATAAAATGAAAATGCGTCAATATAGTGTGAACTACAAAGATCTATTTGGTCTAAATCTTGAAATGAAATCTTGATTCAAGAACTTTTTATTACATTATGTTTCTAAATAAAGTAACTTTGTTTCATATTAATAAAATCAATAGTTAATATTCATTACATTTTTTAATAACAAATTCCATAAATTTTGAAATCTACACATTTGAATTTTAAAATTACTTTTACATTGTTCCACTACTAAAACAATTATAAATTCGGAAAAGCAATTTTATTATGGAACATGAATTTTCATAATTTATAGAGTAGCCATCACAATTAATATAAAATTATGGAGGAAATGAAATATACAAAATATAGTGAATCATCAAAGTCAAGTTTATGGAAAACAATTTTCATAAATTGTGGTCTCGTACAATTCAAGTGATCAATTAGCAATCAAAATAAATGTTGTATTTTAGGTATTAAGCATTTTTAGTGGATTAAAACGATGGATTCGATACAATGTATGTAGGTCTTTCGCACCTTATTTCACAAACATATTTTTAAGAATAGTGAGGTTTTTGGACAGGAAGATATAAAATAAGTATTTTTGACAAATATTCTTCAAAAAACAAAAATAAATATGAAAATTTTCTTGTAGTGTACGCATGATCTTAAACCTTCAAAATCTCCAAAACCAGAAACTCTTGATTCTAGATTATTGCACAAAATAATTAGAATTAATGAAAGAGTATTATAAAATATTAATAAAATAATAAATATTCTGATTAGTTCATCTTCAAATATGAATAACAACTTAAACCTGAATCATTCAAAGGTGAACACTAAAGTCATTAATTATTGATCCAGATTAAAAATATCTTCAAAAATCAATTTATAGCTAAATAGATATACAAAAAGAAGAAGAAGAAGAAGAAACAATTCATGGATCCATGAAAACATACTGTTTGGAATGTAAAATTTGAAAAATTGTGAATGGAAAATGAGTGAGTAAATTTCAAGTTTACTCTCTCATATTTATAGTGGATGGTGTGCTTATTAGAAAAGGAATTAATCATTATATATGGTATGAACATAATTGATTGTGATTGTGATTGCATAATTTTGGGTTTCTTTTCTAAATTTTTTTTTTTTGGAAATCACAAATTTAAAATCTTATATTTAAGTTTTAAATTATACATTTGTATGGCTGGATACAAAACTATATCATCTTATAAATTAATAAACATGTCACATCAAAATGTGACAAAATAAATTATTCTCATAAATTAATAATCTTCTATATATAATGATTGTAATCTTCAGATATGATAATCTTGAAAATATAAGAAATAATTTCATATGATGATTTTTTTTCTTAATAATTATGTTGATTAATATCATTTTTACAATATTTTAGTATATTTAAGAAACTCATTGAATTGTTAATATGATAAGATACCGACGTTTATGGATTGAATTGTGGGTTTTACAGATTTTGAAAAAATGCATCATATTATTTGAAATTTTATATCGCCAAATATCATATCCTGTAATTGTTTGTATTTATGACTTCTTTTTATTATATGGAATTTTCTTATCTAAAATACAAAATTATTGAAAATGTATAAATTTTGAAATCAATATAAATATCTTTAGAAAAACTAATAGACAACTAAACATGGGAAAATTACGTAAATTAACAAAATATCATTTTGAATATTAACCAAAAACATTAAATGACATCTTTATATAATTTGAATAGTAATGTGATAGATTTAACAAAGGAAAACTTTTTTATCAATTGTTTTTAATTGATAGATTTCCTTTGTTAAATCTATCAATTAAAAACAATGTGTATCCTATATTTTATGGGTGATAATATTTATTTTAAAATATTTTGAATAAGTGTTTGATTGATATTTTAATTAATTAGCATTAAATCTAAATTATGGTATGTATATAATAACGTGTTATTACATCATATATATACAAATTAAACCTAATTTAGTTGATATCTCTCCAACTATATCAAAAGAAAATGAAGCCTCACAATTGACTTTCCTAAATATTAATTAGCTTATCAATATTTAGTATAATATTGTATATTTTAATTTAAATTATTAAATACACATTAATTATCTTTGGTTATAATATTGATTTCGAGAAATAGGAAGAAATTTAGGTGGGAAAACATCGCCAATTTATTTTAGCAATGTTTGTGCTTATATATATATATATATATATATATAAAGATAAAGATGCTTTAATTTTTATATTTTGAATTATTTGATTTGATTGTTGATTCTATGAAGTAGTACAATTAAATATCTTTTATGATATGATTTATATATATTATATTTATGACATGATTTACCGTGTTGACTTATTATATTAATTAACAAAGTGACTTACCAATTTTATCATAAATTTCCTTATAATATATATATATATATATAAACTTCCTTATATATTCAAATTATACAAACGTCCTTATATATATATATACACATTCAAATCAATTGGTAAGATTCAATCACTATAGTGCTTGATTTATGAGTAAGTCTCTTGTGAATCAGGTGCATGGATCTAGATCCATGCACCCGGGTCGGATCCGGGTCAGGGGGGACAGCACCCTCTTTTTTTTTTTTCTCGCTCATGATTTTTGAAAAAATCATATACCAATAGTATATGTTAGACATACCTTTACATTATGTTAGACATACCTTTAAGCTATGTTAAACATACCAGTTCTGCCCAAATTCCATGCCTTGTCTTTTTTTTTGGCTTGATTTTTGAATTTTGGCACATACCACTACGTTATGTTAAACATACCTTTACGTTGTGTTAGACATACCTTTATGTATACTTAAACATACATTTGTATTTGTTAGACATACTTTTGCATACAGTTAAACATACCTTTATATATGTTAGACATACCTTTGTATATAGTTAGACCTACCTACACATGGTTGGTCTAACTATACACAAAGGTTGGTTTAGCTATACACAAAGGTTGGTCTATTTGAGCGAATTTTGAATGAGCTTCAGCACAAGTCTTCAGCGCGTGGGAGGTGCGTTTTGGGCGCGTGAACGGGTCGGATCAGGTGCATGCACCTGACTCATAAAAGTTTTTGCCTTGATTTATATTTAATTCATTGTTTAGAGTTATTTACAAAATTAAAAAATTATTGCATAATTATTGGAATCTAACATTAATGATTATCAATCAACTTTATATCATATATAATTTATATTTATATTATATATAAATAAATAAAACATTTCTAGTTTTGGCAAGATATTTTAGGCGGGAAAATATGCATATTACTGTTTGAGGAAACCATTGTGTTTATATATATATAGATTCTATATTATACTAAAAGCAAACAAGTTGGAGAAAATTTCTAATTTGCCAATTTTCCTCCTAAAAATGTCACATCAATTTGATGATGTGTAAAATAATTTCTTTTTCTTTTAATTTTTCAATATTTCATTTTCATTTTCTAAATTAATTTAATAATTTTAAATTACATGACTTTCTTGATAAGCTATCAAATATTATAATAAAAAGTAAAAGAAAAATATATATAATTTTTGATTAATAATACATTATAATGAAAGAGAGAGAAAAATTATATTTTTTTACGTATTTATATTACGCATATTATTAAATTTTAGTTCAAATAATTATAATTTATAAAAGATCACTTAAGTTAAAAGTTTATAAAGTAAATAAAATCTATATAATATAATTTATTGTAGAGAATTTGTTTTTTCATATTAACATACTCACGTGTCTTCTTTTTAAAACGTCTTTTTTATTTTAATATATATTTTGTGATAAAATATTTAATAGAATTTTTGAAATTCATGTACTTAAACATAAATGTTTAAGATAATATAAATATGTACAAGTTTTATGAAGTTATAAGTTACTACGAAAGTATTTTATATTAAAAGTATATACTACGTAATGTGTAATATTGTAAGAAGAGAGTATAAGCATTCGATATTTTTTAATATTACAATATACATAAAAGAATATGAAAAATGTAATTATGTAAATTCATTTCTATACTATATCTAAAATGATAATAGTTGGTGATCATTACTAACTGTCATTCAATTGCAAAACTATTAGCCAATAGGAAAAAAGGGAAAAAGCAAAAAAAAAAAAAACTTTTGAGTATCTTATTGGACAAGCTCCTAAAAATAATTGGACAATTTGAGTAAATTTTTTTTATTTCATTTTGATTTTTAAATTAATTTAATAATTTTGAATCAAACTTTCATATCAAGTCATTAGAATTAGACTTCATCTATAAGTCATTGTCCTACCTCTATATAAGCAATGCATTAATGGAGATATAAGTCTCACTAAATGAGGATGAACTAGCTTATTGAAATGGAAGTTTAAATATCAAAACAAAAAGAAAAATAATGGAGCTTGAAATATCAAAAGAAGAAGAAAATTAATGATGAAAATTGAGATGAAAATTGAGTGGATGACACTTATTTTGAATAGGAGGAAGTATATTTTTTCAGGCGTACAATTGCATTGACAGTCCTTGGTAACATTAAACCTCAAGTTCAGCACACCATAAATTTTGGTTCACTTTGATTAATTTATGTGAATTATTTTTTTTTTCTCAAAACCAAATTAATGAAGCAAATAACCGGATTTTGAAATTTTCAAAACCAAAATCCAACATAGATTTTTTCAATTTTAACTAGATATTGATCATACCTATATATGATTTTTTTTTTTTTTTTTGTTTAGCATTTTAGAGAATGTGTTCAATATAACCCAGACATTATTCGATTGATAATTGAGTAAGTTTTATGTGAGATTTTATATAACATGAAGTTCATATGGATAAAAGGTGTGGATTAACTTATTCAATATGATCAATATTTATTTCAATAAGACCTTAAAAAGCTCCACTAGCCATATGTGAAATGATCTCACTTGAGTTTTTGAGTTAATAATTAATCCACACGCTCTATTCTTCATGTTAACATTTTATTTTAATAATTTCTTACCCTTCATCATCTATTTAATCAAGTATTTATGGATCTCATTCAGGGGCGGATCCAGCATGGGGTACAGTTGCACCCCCATGAATTTTACAGATCAAGTATATATAATAAGTTCTACAAATACATAGATATATGAAATGCAGCGTAATTGGTACTATGGTTGTTTTCCTTTTAATATACTTTCTATATTTAATTAATGTCTTTTCTAGTTATTTCAAGATATAATTTAATTCCTCTTTTTTTTTTTTTTTCTGATGAAATTTTAGTAATAGTCTTGTATTTAATTAGTTTTCATAATATTCTTTTGAATTTTCTTGATAAAATATAAGTATTTAATAATTTTATTTTTATTTCTTTTTAATTGTTTATTGATAAAATTTTAGTAGTAGTCTTGCATTTAATTAGTTTTTGTAATATTTCGTTTTAGTCGTCTTTATAACATATCACTTGTCAATTTCTTATCTTTTGGCTGTATAATGAATTACAAACCATTATTCTTTATATAGTTGGTTCACTAATCTTATAATTTTGTGATGAATAATTTTATTTTCATATCTTTAGAAAGAAAACGAACCCATTAAAATAATTCCTTTAAAATGGCCAAATAATAATTCTTGTATAATATAATTTTCAAAAAGAAATAAACAAACTAAAATAATCACACTCGTCTTCTCTAAAGATTGAGTTGCATGGATTTAAATATTCAATAATATTTCATTATATATATATTTTTGATTATTTATCGTACCCCATGATTCAAATCCTGAATCCGTCATTGATCTCATTATCTACTCAATCAAATATTTGATGAGGAGGCCACAATGTAACAAACACTTCTCATCCTCATTTAAATGAAAAAAATAAAAAATTCACACACATTTGGGTGCTCCTGTAAATATATATATATATATATATAGACGCATTAAATATATATTTAATCCAAACAAATCTGTACACACTAGCGCCATACAACGTGCAACATGTTTATATGTGTGAAAAAATTTAATATTGTTTGAAATTGATGATTGCCAAAAACCAAGAAAAACGAATTTATTCTAATTATGGGTATAAAAGTAATTATAATTACGAAAACTTAATTTATAAATCAAAAGTACAACGTCTCGTGAAAAAAATAATCAACAAAATTAAGAAATATTGGAATCATGTTATGTAAAAATTATTTAGAAAAAACAAAAAACAAATGTACCTAACAGAAACCAGAATTATAATGAGTACGAATCTTACCTTGTAATGAACATTGGAAGATTGCTCAAGGTAGAGTGGAGATGTAATGACCAACGCGCCCCACGCGTGGTTAACGCGCTCCCACACGTCTGGTGGGCGTGCTCATGCCCACCAAAATTCACTTCAGATATTGTTATTTTCATGTTATGATAGTGTTACGTTCATGTTATGTTAGTGTTACCTTCATTAAGGTCACATTAACATAACATAAATGTCAGTCTAACATAACATTTTTGTATGATTAACATTGTTTTTTTTACTTTCATGTTATGTTAATGGAACATTCATGTCATGTTAGTGTAACCTTCATGTTATGTTAGTTTGACCATCGTTTTATTTTAGTTCAATGGTTTTGAAATTAGAGTATGAAATCTGGAACTGAAGATCATCCTAACATAACACACGAATATAACATGAAAGTAACGACCAAAATAGGCGAAAAAAGTAAAGAAGTGCGGGATGGACCGGGCCTCGCCAGCCATGCCGGTCCGCGCGATGCCCTGTTGCATTGATCTCAAATCCATGCAACAGGTGTACAAGAGACTTACTCATAATTTTATCATTTTTTTTTAAATTTGCTGTAAACAAGTAAAAAAACTAAAATTTATGATTAAAAAAAAAGAAGGTTTTTACATGAAATGTGGTGGAAAGAAATGTTATCAACTCTCAGAAAAAGATAATGAGATTAGGTGATGCGACAACAACAATAACTTGTGTAGCTTAATATTAAATAAACACAGATAAATAGAAATTCCACTTGGACTAGGATATTCTGAACTTCACACAGCTGCACTCTTCCTATAACTAAAAAGATAGCCCACCAAAAAGACAAAATCCATACACTAAAGAGAGAAAAATCTTTTTACGCTAAGTATAAGATGTTTTTATTTACTCATATTTCATAAACCAAATACATTTTTATAAATTTATATATAAATTATGAAATAAATGTCTCAAACTCAATCATAATTTTATAGTGTGCTCTCGTAGAAAACGGTAACAACCGAAAAGTCTATGTAATATTCAGTGTATTTTATGTAGTCTACACATAACGAATTGAATGATAAATAGATATATTTAATAAAATTGGTTAGCAATCAAAACTAGTAATTGATGATAGGTAAAGCTGAACCACCCTCCAATCGAGCAACATTATGATTGAAAGTTGAGAAATGCAAAAGTGATTTGCAGATGTGCTCCAATGGAGAAGGCGAGAGAATATCTGGAAAATTTGATTAGCAGCGAAGAAGCTCAACAAGTTTCCGAACTCACCTTGTCGCATCGTTCCCAGCTCGATCCCAGCTTCTACGTCTATTTCGCCATCAGAGGTGTTCGGGTCGACCGAGTCAACTCGGGTTCGTCTATCTCCTGCTCCTTCAAAGTGCCCTATCGTCTCCTCGTAAACCACCATTAAACCCTAATATCTGCTTCTTTCTCTCTGTTTTTTAATCAATTGACATTGGTTAGCTGGTTAATTGGTTCAGGATGGGAATGGAAACTTGGCTACGGCTGCGATTGCAACTTTAATCGACGTTCTAGGGGCTACTGTGGTCTATGACTATGACCATTCACTGAATGTTTCGGTTGACATGTCAGTCTCCTACATCTCTGCTGCAAAACTGAATGTAAGCCTTTCTCTGTTCAACTATAATCACTATCCATATACACACAATTCATCCTAGTTTACAGAAATGACAGATTTTCTGAATATGTATAAGAGAAATGTGCATAATAGGCCTATTCTTTTGCTGTTTTGGTTTGGAGTGGACCACTCATTGGTTGACTTGTAGAGTTAAGAATTGTATAGAATTGTGGGCAAACTTGGATTTCACTGCTAAATATATAATCTACACTTTACAATTCATGTAAGATTTTTTGAAAATTGATTCAATTCATTGTGACAAGGATTAGTGAGGCCTTTCACATGAGTATTTTTGGATCAGATTTTGTAGCTTCAACCCGCTTATCTTCCTCGATACAATAATTATACTTTCAAATATCAAATTTAAGTATCAATGTCAATCTAAATCCATATGCCCATATTCAAGTGATCGCACAAGAATAATTGAACTTCAAACAGTTATCATTTAATCTAAAGATTTTCACGATATAAATGTCACTCATGCTTCAATCCTCAAGGCTCCTTTAGCTGACATTTCAATCAAACATGACTCTTATGATTTATGAATTATAATCCTAGCCTGCATAGACACTTCTTATCAGTACATTTGCAGGATGAACTGGAGATTATCGCGACGTTATTGGGCAGACAAGGTAAATACTCAGGATCCCGTGTACTCATACGAAACAAAACAACCGGTGGCGTTGTTGCTGAAGGGCGGCATTCGTTATTTGATTTAGCTCCCAGCAAAATGTGACTTGAGTCTACAAAATATAGTGTTTATAATAGGATGATGCTTATGGCTTTTATTATCTTTCTTGTCGATAAAGGTATTATGCAGATGCATATGCACATCCCTTTTAACATTCTTTACTATCTGCTTCGAGTCATAATTCTGGATGTTGAGAATATATGTTACATTTTAGATCAATTTGTTCTAAACTTTTTCATCCTTCTTAGAAAGTTTCAACTCATGATTCTTCCAAGACTTAGTTAAAAACATTAATTCTCACCCACCACCAACTATCAGGTTATTACTACATTGTTCTCACCAAAATACATTTATCGGTTTGGGTGGCTTGGAGAGCATAATTCGAGGCTGAATAATATAATTCATTTTTGTTTGAAATACATGAATTTACAAGTTAACTTTCATGGATTGAGCCTATTAGGTTTGGCTGTTCTATTAGAACTAGAGTTTGATTTTCCATTCACGAAAATTATGCAGTTATATATTTCGTGAAAATTGGCGATCAAGTTCTTCCATAGGCGAAAATGTTAGTGTTTATGGTTCAATGAAAATACTATAAAGATTCCATCAAAAATGCAACTGTGACCTCAAATTCATGTGAATTGTGTGGATTCCAGAATTGATCATGACTTTTTTAAAAATTGTAAAATTTTCACTTATTCTCAATAATTAAAAAAATTGAAAAAACACTACATTTATTTTCTATTACAATTTAAACTACATTCATATTTTTCAATGTTCCTTCCATCAAATATGTCTTGTCACATGCAACCTAGGATGAAAATATCCCGATATATCTTCGATATATCCTCGATATTTCCGTTTTTTCACGTGACCGAAACAAGAACGGGTTATAATGATATATCACCGATATTTTCATTTTTTGGTAAATAAATAAATAAAATATCAATAAATATTGGCTAAATATCGATATCAATTTCGATATCACTGGTTTCAGGTTAAAATTTCATCGATATTTTCATTTTTTGGTAAAAAAAAAGAAATATCAATAAAATATTGGCTAACTATCGATATCAATTTCGATATCACTGATTTCAGGTAAAAATTATAGAAAAATTCAGGAATATCAAGGAAATATCGGTGGAATATCGATAAATATTGAAAATATAAGAAAATATCGGGAATATAACGATAAATATTGATAAGTATCAAAAAATATAATAAATATCGGGAAAATAAATGTACCAACATGTCCATCTAAATCAATATATCCATCGATAATTTCGTAAAATTAAGATGGCCCAATATTTTCTTCCTTGCATGCAACTTGGATTGCTATCGTTGTCCCAAAAAAAACCAGCAAATCCGATAGTGGAGAAATGGAAAGTTAAGGCAGGGCGCATTTGGACCTAGTAAAGTCTGAGGATGATTGTGGACAAGGCCAGAGATTTCCTCGAGAAAGCCACCGCCGCCGGCGAAGCCTATCGCGTTTCACGGCTCACCTTGCCGTCGCACCTGGAGACGAGCTTCTATGAGTATTTCATCCTCCGAGGCATCCGACTCGACCGAGTCGAACCCGGTGCAATCAGTTGCTCTTTCAAAGTGCCCCCTCGTCTCACTGTAACACACTTAAACCCCAACTTCATAGCTTTTCCATCCAATTTTCTTGCTAAGTAGCGAATTAATGGTTAATTAATTCAGGATAGAAATGGGAATTTGTCTATGGGCGCGATTTCCTCTTTCGTTGATGAAATAGGGGCCGCGGTAATCCATCAGGAGGGCCAACCGATGGATGTGTCGGTAGACATGTCGATTTCCTTCATTTCTGATGCTAAAGTGAATGTAAGCCTAGTCTCCTATCTCAATTGTCCTGTTTCTTCAATGATTTGAGGTTTCCTTTTGAGATGAGACATTTCTCGAATCGGCTGATGCAAATTTCTGTTTGAACTATGTTATAATAGACCATGATTTCCAATTGCTCACTCTTCCTCTATGTTTTACTCAGTTTTCATTAGAATTTCAGTTGATGCTCTCATCCTTTTCTTTTGCAGCTCAGTTGCATTTCGATTCTTGAACTATTTTGGGGAAAAGTAAATAGAAAAATGAGTACAATATGAATGTGTTTGATGACATAATATATTTATTGCTTTATCCCTGATAGATCTGATGATTAGAAACCAACAGCCAATAGTTTACTGCTCCAAATATATATGCACTCCCATTGTTGGATGGTTTCTCCATACTAATGCTGAAGAGTGAATTCACTGATATGTCTATAATTGTGGTTTCTCCGTAAATACAGAAACACTGCATTTTGTGTCAATCTAATGGGATGCTTGTCATGACTTCATGACTAAGTGAAATTAGGAGTTATTGTTTTGACCAGAATGCTTTTTCTTAATCTTTACAATTCTGATGCAATTCTGCTTCAAGATGTAAATTAAGCCGCAGAATTCCCATCAATTTCCGCCTAAATGTTGGTTCTGGTAATTGTGAAATTCCTTTAGCGGGAACGTTAGATAGCCTAGGAGTCTTCCAGGACCAGTAAAGGAGGTAGGCTGAACTTTCAGTTAGAACGTCTAGGTTTAGGAAATCCACCTTTTGTCAATCTAGTTGATTATCGGACTTGGGTTCTTTATATAACTAGCATTCACCCTGACTGTGTGTGTAATAGAAAACGTGATCATCCATATACTTTCAGTCATGAATTCATTTTCAGATTAATAATGCTGGTGGAACATATGCCAACAGACTTGGCCAGCCACTGGATGTTCCTGTGGACTGCGTGCAGTTAGTTTAACAAAAAAACACATAGAATTCGATTTCTGACATATCATTTTATGATCTCCAACCCATATCATGCATGTTAACAATATTGTTTTACTGGCAGGATGAATTGGAGATTATGTCAAGGTGTTTAGGTAGGCAAGGTGGTTTCTCAGGAACACATGTACTTATTCGAAACAAAACAACTGGAGATGTCGTGGCTGAAGGGAGGCACTCCTTATTTACTAAACCTATCAGCAAAATGTGACTCTTATCGTGAAGAATTGGAGTATCAATTATTACCCAAAATATTCGCAAGGCATCTTCACTTTGTGTGAAATGTAGTTTCTTTCTCAGTGATCAAACTTGTAATTTGTAAATTGTAATAACGATGCTGACTAAAAGTAATGACATTGTTCTGGTTTTTTAACTGCTAAATCTTTATCAATTGTTTTTTATATTATTTCTGGGCAATAAGATTATTAGAAAAGAAATGGTTCCTTGCATTCCTTTACTGCATTTTCGATTTAGTCTCGATCTTATTATATTAATGTGTATTGTCATGCATAGTGGCATTGCATATAAAACGAATATTATAAACACAAGCCATGAAATTCTTGAAAAAGTTCTAATAGAGGAATTAAAAAGGGAAAATAAATTGACAGAAAAAGAAATAAATATCTATCTGGCTAATATTTTATAATCTTTTGACAATTTAAAATTTCATTATCCTATTGGACTTATTTTTTCATAATTAATTTTCTCCAGAAGTTTGTAGCACAGCATTCGTTTATTACAATCTCTATTTCATCTCCTGTATTATATCTTACCCATGTTGTATCATCATGAAAGGCAGCATCGCAAACAATATGAAACACCAATAAACAAATACCCAACATTTTAAGGACTGTAAGAACAATAACTTGGCAGATCTTGTTGAGTTTACTGTCTCATGTTGGTCTCCTAAACAAGAGACCCAATACTAATACACAAATCAGAAATCCCTAATATAATATAATATTTTTGGGTAGCTGATTGCTATTTATTTTTCTGAAGTTGCTGAAATCATGTTTGTTAGTATGTCAACCCGAATCTGAAGGGGAAGAGAGGATCAGAAGAATTCCCGGCTGCATGTATCGGAAGCTGATCGACGCTTCTGAACCACGTCATAGGAAGTTGTCCTTCAAACTTATGATCCCCGAAGATGACGTCTGTAATTCCCCGCCCTTCTGTTCCTGGCAACCAAGCAACAACCAGAGCTTCGATTTTCTCCAAAAGCTGTGGCTCCAGGACAACAGGCCTTCCAGTAACTAGAATTACCAATGTAGGAACTCTATCTGCAACTAAGCTTGCCAGTTCAGTTCCATTGAAAGGAATTTTAAGCTCTGGATCATCACCACCGGATTCGACATATGGACCCTCACCCACAGCTACAATAGCAAGGGAGAAATCTTTGCCGGAAAATGTTTCTGGAGTAGGGTTTAGTTCGTATGTCACTTCAGTCTCATCTTCCACCACTTCTTTTATTGCATCCAAAATGGTCGTGCCTATCATGCCCGAAGATTATTGATCAAATAGGCTAAACTCCAAAATGCAGCTAACAATTCAGTTTATTTTTCCAAGAATTACATTCTAGTACACTAGCACCACTTTCTTTTCATAGGCCTCCTTAAATACAATATAAATAAAATGAACTAATCATCATGATAAAGTTGGTCAATGTCATTTTTAAAATATTGATGAGATAGTATATAGGAATCTAAATAGAATGTAGTCTGAAAGAGTTTACCTTCAGTTATTCTGCCA
Organism: Scutellaria baicalensis; assembly: GCA_005771605.1. NCBI lineage: Eukaryota > Viridiplantae > Streptophyta > Magnoliopsida > Lamiales > Lamiaceae > Scutellaria > Scutellaria baicalensis. The sequence continues at coordinate 14,301 of VALJ01000107.1, forward strand.
GATTTCCCTTCCCAGGTGATCGTCCACCCACCACACTGATATCCAAGATTATCAGCATGTGTTCCAGCAACAAGAATCCTTTTGGCCTTCTTGTCTAGTGGGAGCAAAGGTTTCTTAGGATCCTTTCCATTCTTTAACAAAACCAAGGACCTGCGAACAGCTTCACTTGCCAATTCTCTATGTGCCTGAAATGGTAAAATGGCATCGACAATTATTACATATGTGATATCTGATCTTCCTTACAACCGATTATGAACAGCCTGCTATCTCATCTACCATGCAGCCTTGGCAGTGGGTTGAGTTCCCACTGCCAACGCTGCTTGTATGGAAAAATACAAGAGAAGAATCTTCACGAAAAATGGTTTTCACATTTCTTTTTTTTTTTCCATATTATAAATCTGCATTTGTTGCATCTAGTTAAAAAGAGTCATAGTCAGAAAGAAATAACTTGGTTTTCGCTGATTTGGTTTATATTTTACCTTTATACTCTTTCAATAACCCTAAATCCCATATGGTGAGGTAAGAAGAAAAGGTTACTAGAAGTAAGGTTACATCACATATCATCCGTATTGATAACACTTGTTTCCATCAATAAGGAAACAGTTTCAGATTTTTTAATTAAAATATCAAAACAAGAATATTCTCGCTTAAAGAGTTGTATGCCTATCTAATCTCATAATCATAAAAGGACATGCCCATGGAAAAGCCAGAGAGTAAACTACTTTTAAGTGCAGAAAAAGTTCAAATATTCTTAGAAGTGGAGAAATGCAAACTCTTCCAATCCTGTATGGTAGGAGCTCAAACTGGACAAAGATGAAGTGAAATGACTGTGTCCCTTCTCTTTTTATGGCGTTAAATGTGAAACACCACTCAAAAACACCAAATAAAGAGTCGAAAATACCTTACAACCAACTATATCTAGTAAAGATCTGTCAGCAAGGGGATACTCAAAAACTCCAGAAATGAATTTGACTCTGAGGATCCTCTCAACAGCATCATCAATCCGGGACATTGATATCTCCCCTGACTCAATAAGAGAGAGAAATTCTTCCAAGAACAATTCATACCTAAAGGGAACCATTACCTGCATATATAAGTGAGACAGACATAAGTATTTAAAGATGACTGAACAAGCATCATCTAAGTAATGACCCAGATATAATATCTACCATATCAATCCCCGCATTTACGGTGGACAAAATGCTTTGACGATAATTTGAACCGTGGGGGACATAAAGCCGGTCCAATGCCTCCCAGTCTGAAATCACAAATCCCTGTGAAAGATCATCATTTATGTATCAATTTGCTCATGAGCTAATATATGTGAAAAGGGAGGATATATATGAGCTAAATATAAATGAGTATATTTATATTCTTTTACTTATAAAATTATCCATAAAATATCAATCAATGGTAGGCTTTCTACTTTGGGAATGGTCAATATATTTTTCTTGCCAGTCACCTTTGAACTAATACTTTATTGAACACACAGAGCAATTTGGTAACTAATCTGAGTCATTGAAAACAACAAAACTTTTATAGCAATCAATTTACTTGGATCAATTTATATTTTATTGTCATGCAAAAGGTGGTTTCCTCGAAGTTTCAGAGAAATTTTTGATTACGGGAGAATAACTTCCACAATACAAATAACAAGGATAATTCAAAAACAATTTACCATGAATCCCAGCTTATTTTTCAGAACTTCAGTAAGAAGAAAACGATGAGTGTGCAATCTTGTTTCATTCCAACTAGAATATGACGCCATTACAGTGCACACTCCCTGAGCAAGACAATCCAAATATGGTGCCAAATGAATTCTCTCCAGATCATCATAGGATGCTATTGTATTTCCCTCATTTTTACCATTCTCAGTTCCTCCATCACCAACAAAATGCTTGGCAGATGCAAGAACATTTTTCCTGGAGTCCATTGGGAAACCAAATGCAAACATCTAATGATCAGTTGAGCAGAACAACAAAATCAGGAAAGGGTAATATCTAATATCAAGTTCACTGTGCCAAATGCATTAAAATGAGAAACAAAATGACATTTTCAAAATGAAACTGGAATATCAGGCAAGCAGCCATACTAATAACTGAAGTCAGGCTGAAACAAATATAAACAAATGAAGCAAGATGTCTTTCAGATTTGGCTTTCCTCACACAAATACAGGAGCAGGACCTGTGACTTTACTCATAAGCTACGATTCTTGGACCTCATTTTTTATAACATCATATGATATCAAGTTTGAAATTGATGAAGATGTGATCAAGATGGCATCTGAGGAAAAAACAAGTTCTCTATATAAGGATTTCTGAAACTAACTTTTACCTTCCAGCCATGAAAGGGTAGCCTTTGGGATGACCTTCAGGTGGCTGTCCTTGCAAGCCTGTAACAAGAGATGTCATCTTCCTCACAATTTCAGTGTTTTCACTATAGCTTTCATAGCATCTTCCCCATCTTGGATCTCTGCTAACCTAAAGAGGTAGTTTCAGCAGTTAGTGCTGAATAATGATCATCTCCAGAGGGGGGAAAAATGCAGCGACTTATGTGATTAATATCAGCATGGTAACTGTTTTGCAAATTGAGCTTCAAGTCTATCGACATTCAGCAAATATCTAGCATGATGAAACCATTATGCTGGATAACTGATATATTGATGAATGGATGTAACTTACAGCAACACATGGTGCAAATGCATATTGAGCACCACTTGCTCTAACTTCAAGAGCTGTTGCCTCCCCAATCCTTCTTACCAAATCGGCATCCCTAAATTCCATCCTCTAATATTAGTGTCATCATATAATCAAAGCATTCAAGACATCTAATGAGAAGAAGATTTCCCATTACATCCCCATGGGCAGAAGTATCAATGAATATCAAGTAATTGAAGCATTAAAATATTCCACTTGAAAGATATATTGCTACTTTAAAGGGCAAGTGAATAACAACAGCTAAATAAATCAACTATTTCCATTTTCTGTCATTTTAAATCAGTAGCATGTTAATGGGAAGGAATATTAAAGGGATGTTTTTCTTTTAATACTCAATACCAGATCAAATTGCATTGACAAAAATTTCTTCATATTCAATCTAGGGTAAAGTTTTTCTTATTAGACTCCCACTTCTCCTCAAGAAACCATTCTTATCTTTAGAAGAGAATGATGTCATTGACTGTCTCATCAAGTATTTGCTTATACAGCTTGTTGATTTCATTACAAAGCAAAATGATCATACTTTGGAAAATCAAATGACAGTTAATGCTTTAGCTTTTATTCAAAACCTTCAAATCTTTTCGTCTGACAGGATGCCTATTTAAGGCAAACTTTCTTTCTATTCATGGTGTTTGTATTACAACTTGTGCTGGTGGATTGATCCTGTAACCTCCCTTAACATTCAACATTAAAAGCTTTCCGTAGACTTTGTGATTTTTAAGAATTTCTATGAGCTCCCTTAATATTTGCCCCCATCCCCAAACCAAGGCCAAGACAGGGAGAGATCCCAACAAGCTCAATAACAACAGGGATTGGCAATCGTGTTAGACGAATGCAACAAAAATATCCAAGGTGCTTCTAATTGGCCTACCCAAAAAAAAAAAAGGTTTCTTGATCAATTAATAAAAATTACAAAAAAAACAGAAAATAAGATGACAATCTATAAATACAAGAACATGGGGAGGGGGAAAAAAGCTCATAGCAAATGAAAGGCTGGAATTTAGCTCCCAATATCTCATAGTGGAAAGCCCATGAAAGAATTTCGCACTTGCCTTATATAAAACTAAAACTAAACCTGCTAAAAGACTACTCACCCGGCTGCACCAAGGCCAATGTTATGAGGAAAAATGGTGGTGCCATAGACATTGTTGTTTCCATGGACTGCATCAGTTCCATAGATTATTGGAATGCCGAGACGAGTCTCCAACGCCCCCTTCTGGAGACCGTCGATCATGTCAGCCCAATCAGCTGAATTTGCATTGTCAAATGGCTTGCTTCCACCCCCACTCAACACACTCCCTGCATTTTACAACCATTTGTCGTTGAAGCTCTTATAAATACTACTCCCAGTGAATTATGTACCATTAATCTGCAAACATACACATGATACGTGTGTGATTGTGTGTATACAGTATATAGACGGAGGAGCGGAGGAAGATTCCACAAAGAGCTGAATCAAAATCAACAGCAAGTCTAATGTTTTCAGACATCCTATAAATCATCATAACCTTCTTCAAGAACTTTATTTTACTATTTTGTTTCTGGACACCGTATATTCATTTCTATAAAGTTTCAACTTAAATGTGGGACATTGCTCTGAAATTCCTCTTTTATAGCCCAAAGCCATAAATACACTAAATTAGACATGCAAACTAGTGAGAGAGAGAGAGAGAGAGAGAGTTGATGAGACCTATGAAGCGGTCTTTAATGGCGGAAGGGGAGGCGACGCTGCGCTCGATCTGGGTCATTTGGCCGATCTTTTCAAGAAGGGTCATACGAGAAAGGAGGTCTTTGACCCGAGCTTCAACGAGAGCATTTGGGTCCTTGTAGACGCAATCCATGGCTTCTCTCTCTCTCTCTCTCTCTGGTTTTGACAGGCTTGATGCACCAAATTTGATGCCTCTCTCTCTCTCTCACTCACAGTGACACTCAGAGTGAGTTGATGAAGATGATGACAACAAAATCATCAAAACTCGATCTTGCAGTGATTAATAATAGTGTAAAGGGAATCTGGGTTGCATTATCTCATTAAAAATTCACAAAGTAGGTCATGTTTCATGCCATTCCAGATCCTCTCTGCAAGTGCAATTATATATTATATCTTCAACTCTTGTGACTCCTGATCGTTGTACTCTTATGTTTATTGCTATCTATATTATTATAATCATTCAATTATTATCAAATTGTATATATTTTCATAATAAAGTTTTACATCAACCAATGTTTTATATAATAATGTATCAACGTTAATTCACATCTTCGCAATATAATATTATATCAAATCACTATTTTTTTATTAATTTAATTATCTATTAAATATTTATATAAATATACATTTTCATTAGTTACATTTACTATAAAATCCACAATTACAATACATGATTTGCTCAATACCACAGTAATTCCCTCTCAAATATGCCCAGAATCTTGTTACTGGAGTTATCATTTTCCCAAGTCAGTTTATGGTTTTACAAAATTAATCATCTTACTAATCATCAATTATCACTTTCCACGTATAAGTGTATATAACTAATATATGTAAAGGTTTAGTTAATTGAAAATGTTAAAATGCCCACGGTAGGTAACTTTTAATATACTCATCACTAACGTTTAATCATCTCATCCGTTAATTATACGGAAAATGAAATTAATTGATATATTGGATATTTGATACGTCAACGGTGGACATATATTAACATGCCCACGGTGGTAGGATAGTACGACTGTTTCGCTAATATAATCTTTAACGTTTACCTTTTCTTTTTTACTGTTGAAATTTCAAGTATACAAACTCAATGGTTACTTTTATTAATTTAAAGTTTTTATTATTCTGTCTTTAATAATTTATATTATTTAATATAATATAGTTTTTTTTAACATGTCTTTTGAAATTTAAGCTATTTAATATTATTATTTAAGTATTCAATTGAGTTGAGTTGAACTCGATCTTATTTAACCATCCGAAGAGTCCAGTTCAATCATTGAAAATTTTACCAAACTTAAACCCAATCCTAAAATTTTATCAAGTTTGAACTTGAATCTAGTTATACTCGACTCAACTCGCCTATATATCTATATTAAAATTAGAGCTATTAATACAACTTGGCGGAGCAGACTTTTCTTGTGGTGCGCCTTAAATGCTAAACCCAATCAATTCCATCGGTGAGCTCTGCGGGTTAGGCGGGTCGACCCATCAAAATATTTTTTGAAAATAAAAAAAAATACATGCAATATATATTACTAAAATATACATGTATTTAATTACATCAATTATATGAAAACAATTTATTAAAAATAGCTATTCACTAAAATCTCTTTATTTCAAAACTTAATGGTTCATATTAATGTTTTGTTAATCATTGATTGCACTAGATAACAATTATCATCGTTATTAATCATTTCTCATATATTTTTATTAATATATATATATATATATATATATATATATATAAAATAGAAACGGACCAATCTATTAGCCTAAAGGCTAACCCACTAGCCACAACAACCCACAAAAAGCCTAATCCACCACAAACCAAACTTACTTCTAGTCACCTTTTTGCAGTCCTAAAATGAATCAATGTGACCCTCTTTGATGGTACGGGCCCAATGACTCTTTTCCTAAACCATAATCTTATTGAGATCCTACTAGCTACCACATGGAAATGGACTGTTGTATTGTGGAATTGCAATAAGTGGGCCAAGCCCATTTAAGTAACCTGCCAGCCCAATATAACCACCCAGCCGAAATCATCCGTCCCTTCGTGTAAACAGATCGCCTTTCATCCGAGACTTGGAGAGAGAGAGAGAGTAGAGAGAGAAAAATCAGCTGCAATGAGGAAATTCGATCCGTGGCCGGTGTTTTTCAAGAGAGAATTCAACCGTTGCTGGCCTTTCCTAGTCGGTTTTGCCGTTACGGGAACCATCATCACTAAGTTCTCGCTCAGCCTCACCGGTTCGTATTTTTGACTATTTGCTAACAACCACAATGCCCGAAATTTCCCCGATTTTGATCCTAGATCCATCTATATTTGTACGTAACTGATTCGATTTTTGCAGAGGAGGACGCTAAGAACTCTCCATTTGTGCAGAGGCACAAAAAATAAAAGTGAGCCCCTCTTCTCTGGTCGTAAACCCTAGAAACATTTTTCGGTATTGGTGATCTGTGTTTTTGCCCATTTTATATATTTATGAATTATGTTACGTCGACTATGCTCAGTACATTGTTGGGTATTTTTCTACTATGTATGCTTTTGTCAAAATTAATTGTAATTGAGAGGCAATTAGAAGGTTTTCTTGGATAAATCTCGATCTGTTTTGTTGGTGGAAAAGCATCTTATGATATGTGATAGTTTATTTTTGATTGAACTGAGTTCCATTTTTGATGTTACGTGACATGTTAAAGATATTTGTCATTATTTTCTTCCACAATTCATTGGTAAATTAATTTAATCCACATTTTACTAATGTAGAGTGGAGCGTTACTGTTTTTCTAAAAACCATTACTTGTTTAACTAGGTTCATACATGGTCCTAGATAATGTGAGAATCACATTTGATTCATTGTCTTTTCTGGTGATTACCTGAACAAAGTATCTTATCAATGTGGTGTGGCTGGTTCATTCATCATGGTTCATCACTACTTTCAACTTTTGTGAGGGGGCCTTATTTTAACGTGCATTTTTTAATGTCTTTTTGGATGCAAATCAGTTTTGAGGGAGGTTACAGATTGTCATGTGAAAATTTCTTTTGAGATGCATATTGTGATGTAAGCCTGCCGGTTGTTTCTCTTACCTTGAAATTTTTCGAGTTAAGAATGTGTTTTATGGTTTTATGATAGATAATTCTATGTAAGGCTAAAAATAAAATTCAGATGCATTGTCTTTTTTCTTTATAAATTTAAAACCTTTAAATGTATTAAGTATATTCATGGGCATCCTAAAAACTTTTGAATCCTTAAACTTGCATAGTTTAATGACTATAAATTCCATAGCCCTAGGTTTGCATAGAATTTGACTGGTTGAAGCTTATTCTCAAACTGCAATTTCATTGTATAGTTTGAGCAGTTTGAGATTTCTTTTGATAGAAATTGACGCTATGGTTTTTTAAATTTGTATCCTAGTCTATGAACCCACCATGCACAAGCCACTAGAATTAAGCACAGATTTCTAGTTAAGAGTAGCAAAAACCCATATCTAATGTGAGTGAAACCTGCAACTTTCTGGAACCTTCTAGTTTCATGAGGTCAGCTAACATTCTATGCCAGTCAATTGACCCAGCAAACTTAAGTATGTTAAACTCCATTCCAATACCCAACTGTAGCCTTTTTGACAACATGAAATTATGACCAGTAATTATTGCAAGTCATCAGAACTTGAAAGTTGTAAGCTCTTGGTTTACAGGAGGTCAAGTAAGTTTAGACGCTTGCAATGTAATCAAAGTTTATTGATCTTCAAAAATATTGCAGTAATCATATGTGAGAAGCACATGACAGTTGCAAACAATCATGGGTAAAATTTGTTATTGAATGTCAGCTCATCTGAGGACTTGTAATTAAGACTTTCCAGAATATAATAAAATAGCTCTTGTTCTTATAATCTTGAGTTTATTGTGTGCCAAAATCATTTCCTATGATCTTATTATCATTATTTTTTTTCATTTTATGGATTTCACACACACACACACACACACATCAAAATGCTTGCTTCTAAATGTTGGGATTTCTTGTTCAAATGATCTTGTGTGTATATTTTGTCTGTACCATTCTTTCTTTCTCTGTCTTTATTTGGTTCTTGTAATCAAATTGAATTGTATCTACAGCCCCTATTCTGATTTCTGATAGTACCTAATTTGGTCTGCAGATGAAAATGTCTTGTTTTGTCGTGGAGGTAGGTGGTTTATGGTTTTCCTCCTTTTATATAAAGTTGAGAGCTGATGATGACTCCCAATGACAGTTATTTTGAACTTTGTTGGTAGATGCAAAGATTATCTGTACCTTCTGTTTGGGTCACACAAATAACATATGATAAGTGTGACCATTGGTATGATGAATTCTCAAATTTTTTCTCTTCGCTCTACGTGCTGTTACTCTTTTAGTCTTCACCATTCCTAAATTATGCTGTTGCACATTATTGCTATTATTTAGTTGAATTTGGATCAGATGTTTGAGAGTTTGTCTTAGTCCACAGATTTACCATGATAAGTGAAAATTTGTCACATGCTAAAATATCCCCACGAGCAGTTGAACTTGTGGTGTTATTTCACTTTATGGTCTTGTGGATGCAGCAGTAAGTGAAACAAAGCCATGTGCAGTTCTATCCTTTTTGAATTTGCACTTTGTGTGGGTGTTAGCGTATAATTGTGTGTATATTCATTTTGGATGCAAACTGAATGATTCCACCTTGTCAAAATTTCACTTTTTCCCCCTTTGTTGTGGCTTCCTGCTTGTTTTAGGCATCCATCTGAAGCAAAAAAACATCTTTCGATCTAAGCTGGGTTTAATTAATAGAGTTTGTAAGCTTTTGCATCTTATAAGATGTTTTTTGGGCTTATCTATTGTTTTATCCTATTTGAAAACTAGTTATTATAGTGTTTGGACATAAGATGGTGGAATTCATATAATGTTAGTGATGTCAATTGGATAATTTGAATGATTAAATTTGAGATGGTGGAATTCATATAATGTTAGTGATGTCAATTGGATAATTTGAATGATTAAATTTGAGATGGTGGAATTCATATAATGTTAGTCATGTCAATTGGATAATTTGAATGATTAAATTTGAGATGGTGGAATTCATATAATGTTAGTGATGTCAATTGGATAATTTGAATGATTAAATTTGAGATGGTGGAATTCATATAATGTTAGTCATGTCAATTGGATAATTTGAATGATTAAATTTGAGACGGTGGAATTCATATAATGTTAGTCATGTCAATCGGGTAATTTAAAGGGCAAAGGTGCAAAAAAATGCACCTAACGTTTGGGTTGAGGTGCAAATTTACCCCTATCCTTTTTTTTAGAGCAAATATATACAAATTTCATATTTTTTGGAGCACTTTACCACTAAATTGACAGATTTGTCTGTTATGAAAAATCATATACTCTTCAGGTGTTATAAATTTATTTTATAGTTATGTTTCTTGGTGTTATAAATATGTTCTAAAAGTATCATTTGTATATAAGAGTATACATGTGATACCTGAAGAGTATATACATGATACCTATAGAGTATATATTTAATACCATATGATGATTAATTTGGGGGCATCGTGCCTCCGGGGCATGCAAGTGTTACTCATCTTATTTTAGATGATTTTTTTTTGGCTTACTAGTAGTTATCCTTATTCTAATATTTGTAGTTAGATACTATCTAATTAAAAATTAAGCATATAACTAATATTGCATGATTTTGGTATCTTATTTTATGAATAATATATATATATATATATATATTAAAAAACGAAATTTAATGGATTCTGCTATATGTACACCAATTATGCAAAAAAGTTTAGGTTTCTCTTCAAAAATAAAAATAAATTTTGCAAAATTCCTCCACATTCAAATCAATATTATTTAATATCAATTCAGTGAATTAATCATAAATCCAGAAAAAATCTAAATATATAAAAAAAAAATAGATTTTTTTGTTCAAACACAGTGTCAACTATGGTTTTCTTTTCTTAAAAAGTGAACTTAGTTGACTGGAAAAAAAATGATTTTTTTATATATTTAGAATTTTTCTGGATTTATGATTAATTCAGTGAATCAATATTAAACAAAATTGATTTGAATGTGGAGGAATTTTGTAAAATTTATTTTTATTTTTGAAGAGACTAACCTAACTTTTTTGCATAATTGGTGTACATATAGCAGAATCCATTAACAAATTTCGTTTTATATATATATATATATATATATATATATGAGTAGGTCTTGTGTGAGACCGTCTCATAGATCTTTTTTCGTGAGACGGTCAACCTATAACCCACACTTAGTTATTCATATGGATATAGGTTTCGTGAGACGGGTCAACCCATAATCCACACTTAGTAAATTCATATGGAATATATGGATATAAGTTCAATTCATGGGTAATAAGGATGCGTCTCAAGGAAATTATCCGTGAAACCGTCTCACATAAGTTTGTATAAAAAAAGATAACAAAATTGTGCAATATTTAGTTATATGCCTAATTTTTAATTAGAGATTATTTGACTACAAATAATAGAATAAGGATAACTACTAGCAAGCCAAAAAAAAAAAACATCTAAAATAAGATGTTATATATGTATCATAATGTATGAGTAGGTCTTATGTAAGACCGTCTCACGGATCATTTTTTGTGAGACGGGTCAACTCATAACCCACACTTAGTAATTCACATGGAATATATAATTCATGGGTAATAAGGATCCGTCTCACGAAAATTATCTGTAAAACCGTCTCACATGAGTTTTTGTATATATATATTATACTAGTATAACAACACGTGCACTGCATGTGAGATATTATAATTACATAATTTATTATTAAATACTTATTTTTCTAAAACATTACGTACTTGTTTTTTATAATATAAAAATTTCATTAATTAACATAATTTATTTAAAGTTCAATCAATTAAAAATTATCAATAAAATTATTTACTTACATTTTAGAAACATCTTATTTCTATTTTGTCATAATTAAAGGAAATTATTTCTATTTTATTTCTTAAGTAACTGATAATATTTACAATTTAAATCATCTTCAAAACCAATAGAATACTTGTTGGTTAAATGAAATTTATATCTTGATAGTTCAACATAAAAAATGAGAATTTGAATTATTTTAAAAAATTAAAATTCTAAATCTTAATTTCTATTTTCAAATATGTATATGCTTTTTATTATTAATATGGTAATTCAAATGTTAATTTCTAATAATACAATACTTTAATTAAAATATTAAATTTATATTATAACTTTTTTTTCATAAGCTTTTAATATATATATATATATATATATATGATTGAAAAACTCTTTACATATATATTAATATGAAACTAATTTTACTCTCAAATTTAAAATGTTATAGAAGAAAAATAATCAATTCATGTAAAAAAAATTCTAGAAGAGTTGTAAAAGTAAATGACTCTAGGAAAATAAATAAACATTAAATTACATTATTATTCTTAATAAAGAGTTTTATTTAATTAGGACTCTATTTCACATCAATTATATTTAATCATGAGAGTTAAATTTGACATTACAAAAAGAGTGACGCTTGTATGCCCCAGGGGTATGGTGCCCCCAAATTAATCATCATATGATATTAAATATATACTCTACAGGTATCATGTATATATTCTTCAGATATCACATGTATACTCTTATATACATATGATACCTGTAGAGTATATTTATAACACCAAAAAACATAACACCAAGAAACATAACACCTATAGAATATATATATATATATATATATATATATATAACACCTGAAGAACATGTATATACATCTAAATCCGTGCCCCTATGTGCCCCAGGTGTATATAAGTTTTTGCCTTACAAAAAATGGACGAAACATTCATACTTATATAATGTTATATATTATATTATATATATAGATATAGATATAAATGTCCAAAGTTGTAAATTAAGATAGAAAGTTAATAGAAATTATAATTCGAAATGAAATGAATAAAGATATAAAGATCTAGCTTATTTCACGTATAAGGGTATGTATGACAGAAAATTTAGTACACAAATTAAAGTTTATTTTAATCAATATTTTTTGTTTTATCAATTATCAAATAAATTTAGTAACTTATCTAAATCTTTTGTGTTTTTTTTTTTCCCACCATATCATTGTATGACTCATTAGTTCAATATTTCTACCTATACTTCACACAACTTCATATATTTCTAAGTGATTATTTAAATATACAAATGAACTATTTGTTATTAATTGGTTTCAAATATTTTATAAATTCTTTCAAACTATTTCGTCTTTATCTAATAGTTTTACTAAAATAGGAACATCCAAAGGCCTCTTAAGAACATCTTAAATAATTTTCAAGTATTTTTAATTAAAATAACAATAAAAACATTTCAATTTTTTTTTTTACAAAAATGTCATTCAATTTTTCCATACTATTCATTTATTTTATTATTCTGCATAATTAATTAAAGTACAATATAAACTCACCATCTTAAAATTTTTATTTTTATGATTCTCAGTTTTTTGTTCATGTTCATATTTATTATAAATTACTCTATTTATAGTATAAATCATGTTTTATCTATTTTTCATAATGCCGATTTTAACCCTTTAACATGATGAAATTAAATGAACTCCTAATTATAAAGAAAAATATTTGTTAAGGATAATTACGTAATTCAATGTTTATTTTATTTTTCTATTTAATTATAAATAGACAAAAGTTCTTTACATTCCAAACTCTTATTGAAAAAGTTTACATGTTTTTTCTTTCTATAATCTTGAACATTTAAAACTTTAGACCAAAATTAGTCTCAAATTAAAATATATTTGAAGAGTTTTCCAAAGATATATTATAAGCATATGACAAAAAAGAAGAAGTTATACCATAAATTTAGTACTTTATTACAGTATGATACTATTATATAAGTTAGGGTTAATCTCAATTTAGGTCATTTATGTAAGACATTTTCCATTTTTTGACAACTAATATCCGTTTTTCAATTTTGGTCTTTTATGTTTCAATTTTTTCCAATTTGAGTCATTTTTCACAAAATTTTCAAAATTGCTAACGTGTCTTTGTCATATAATTAATCAATTAATTTTTCATTTATTTGTTGTATCTTCCTACTTCAACCATCAGCTCGTTACATCACCGCTACCGAAAAACCTTCAAAACTCTAATTTTCACCTCAATCCCTATGTTTTTGTCAAATTCAATTGGGCATCATGTTTCCATTAATTTTCGTAAAAATTTGACGAAAATCGCATCATTACCATCAAATAACCGCCACCATAGTTACCGAAAAACTCAATTACCGTTCCTCAAGCTGAAAACTTAATTTTTACCAAAACACACAAAATTCACAAAAAAATTAATTCTCTCTGTAAGCCCCAAAAAAAGCCCTTCTTGATTTTTTAATTTTTACAGAATTTAAACTTGAACCGAGTAGAAAAGGAATGAAAATTCAAATCTAACCCTTTTGTCGAACTCTTTTTCGTACATGTAAGTTCAATTCGGGTAAATTTCAAAAATCACGTCAAACTACAACCCCTTTTGCACAAAGATATATAAACTTTAGAACTTTAAAACAGTCAACCTTTGTGAATGATACTTAGGTCGATACGGTGGGAATATTGTCCCGAAAATATTTATTTTGACGATATTTTTGTCTTTTACTTAATAATTAATTTATTTTTTTGACTGCATCTTTCTCTTCCAACATCAGCTTGCGGATGGCCACCACATGGTCACTAATGAAAGACCTTCAAAACTCCAATTTTTATCTCAATCCCTATATTTTGGGTCAAATAACCTTCGAAACTCCAATATTCGTCTCAATCCCTATGTTTTGGGTCAAATTCAACTGGACATCATCTTTCCATTAAATTTTCATAAAAATATGATGAAAAACACATCAGTACCATCAAATATCCCTCAAGTTGAAAACCAAATTTCCTCCAAAATGCACAAAATTCATATCAAATTAATTCTCTGTGCAAACCCAACAAAAAGCCTCAACTCGAATTTTTAATTCTTATTAAATTTAAACTCGAGCAGGGGGGAATGAAATTCAAATCTGACCCTTTTGTTAAGACTTTTTTTTTTCATGCATGTAAACTCATAAATTGTTTTAGGGTTTTTAATTCTCATAATTTGAGCATCAATTTTCTATGAATTTATGTTATTTTTATTATCTTGTGATGACTCAATTTCTCTCGTTTATTTTCAAATTTAAGGACATGATTTTGAGAAATCAAAATATAATAAGGACTTATTTGCAATTTTATAAGAGTAAATATCATTTATAGTCCTGTAAGTTAGACCATTCCAGTTTTTGTGCATCAAGTTTAAGCTTTCCAATTTTAATCCTAGCTTTCGGATTTTTCCACTTGCATTTCGATTTTGATTGGAAATCTTTTAGTGTGATGTGGCTGTCGGAATTTTATACATGTCACCCCAATTAAAAATCCTCATTGCCACATTATTAAAAGATAAATAAAATAAATGGAAAATAATAAAAGAAATAAAAAAATCATCATTTGTCTTCTTTCTCCCTACCGAACACAAGCTGTGATTTCTTTTGCCCTTTGTGGTCGACCACCATTGTAGCCATCCTGTTCACTGACCCACAACATTTCCCATCTCTAAAAATCACAATTTCATCAATTCCCCCAGGAAAATCCAGAATTTTCAATACAATTTTCTAATTAAATAGAAGTTGAGCTTCGATCAACTACTCCATGGGGTAGCTTGATCTGAGATTTCAATTTAGGTGAGAAAGAGGCAACAGGTTTGAGAGAAGACAGTGATTAATTTGTTGAAACAGTGGAGAAGATAAAGATTGGCAATGATAAAGAACGAAGAAAAATAATAGATCCCCAATTTGCTGGTACCCGGTGATGAAGATCGAAGAAGAAAAAAATAACTCCCAAGTTACTTCTTTTAATTTGATTTGGAATTTTTTGAATTATTTTTTGAATTTTGAATTAATTAATATTCTTAATGACATGACAGACACATCACTGGATTTTCCCTCTAAGAAATTGGGGATTTCTGTTTTCAAGCCCCACACGCAAATCCGATGGCCACGTCAGTCCGGAAAATATTCCGATCAAAATCGGATTCAAATTGGATGAATTTAATTGTGGCGCCCCGATCCCTAATAATTGGGAATCAAACCGTCACCCTTTACTTAATTATTAACTAAATAATTCATAAGATAATATACAACGGAAGACTGAAAGGAAAACACGAGACATTTTTTTTAAAAAACATAATACAATTATTTCTAAAACTCGTGTTTTACCCACATTTCTAGGTTAAACGTTCAAACAAACTCCTACGAGAGATAACATAATAGAGCAAAAATATAATACCAAAATACAAGTCTAGGCCCATCATCTATCATAATTTACATATCAAAATATAACATTATTCTTAAAAGTAAGTATTGTTTAGTACTTTAACATAAAGGGTGATGGAAAATCAGTCTAACTCACTATACATCCGCGTCATCATACGTCGAACCTGAAAATATTAAAAGTAGAATCATGAGACACCTTCGGAGAGGGATCCCAGTGGGATAACTGTACTCTCTAATATTCATTGAAGCAATTAAATTATTAAGCACATACTACATGTCCGTTGGACACGCTCACCCTGGACCATACATAACATAAAGGAATGTGGGAGTCGCTCGCCCACTAAACCTTGCTTTCATAGACCAGACACTCTCGCCCTTATGGTTGTCGCCCGATAGTGAAGCAACTACCGGTTATAGCTACGAAGTTTCAGCCGTAGATTTTCATACATAACTTACTAATTTAATTATCAACGCATAGTAGAGTGTAGAAGTTACCCACTTTAAGCTGACGGCTTGAGGATTGCTTCTGGAATCACCGTTCGTCTCAACTGCACTCGATATACTTAATCATTTAGTCTCTTATGTCATATAATATCATATAACATGTAGATATTATCGAAAGACTTAAAATTAAATCTTTACTCTGTTCCATTAACTAACTCTTTATCTTTTATGAGTTTCTACAACTAGTGTAACATAAAAGATACCATTAGCTAACATATGAAGTAAAGACTTATAGATAATCTACCCATAGCAATTAAATATAACTAAAGGAGATTCTTAAAGTTTACATACTTCTCTGGTTCATATATAAGTTTAAGCCAGAATAAAAGTCTTATGGTAATTACCAATCGACCCTTTATTTAGCCGAACACACTAATCCTATACCCAATTTCTCTTTAATTTCTATATTACTTAAATCATTCCTTAAATTAATTTAACTAATATAACACTTTTCAAATCTTATTTCTGGATTAATATCACTAATTAATAGTGTATACCAACATTTTACACACAACATTTAATACCAAAAAATAAACTTATGTTGTCATGCAGGATACCAATTTCTTATTCAATTTGGCAAGATAGATTATCTTTTAATACTATATAATTTCAAGAAACCACAATTGCATTGCTAGCTATAAATGATTTTGTAAAGTAAATAATTAAGATATATAATTTGCCAAATAGTATAATAATTTAGAAATACACACCTCAATTAACAAAATAAATTAGCGAAACAATAACCAATGTACATAAATTTATATAAATCTTTAATTATCATGTAATCAATTCAAAATAGAAATACAGGTCGTAAGCTAATCCATTAACATGATTCCATACACATTATCAAAATATTTATATTAATCATACATCATACAAAATATACATATATTAGACTCATATATAAAATTTTGATGATAACATTATCATATAAGAATCATTTAAACATGATTAGCATTTAAAAGAAATCAACATACTCATAACTTAAGCTTTAGATATTTGAACTAGAAATTTTAGTCCTAAAAAGACACATAAAATATAAAGGTTTGGGTTATAAAATAATATCCAGTACAGTATTGGGTTCAATTTATAATTGTAGCAAAGTTTAGGGGTGATTCTGCTGTTTCTATAAAGCCTGGGATCATATTAAAAATCTTGTAAAGTTTTGGGGGTTAAACTGCAACTTAAACTAATTTCAGGGGTTGAATTCAAATTAATAGAATTTGCAGGGACTGAAAAGCAATTAAGCAAAAGATAATGAATTGTATAATAATTAAGCAAAAATAGAAAATTGCAATTAAGTCCTTGGAAAACATGAATTTACAAAAATTAATCCTTGCCCCAAACCCCCAAAACCCGTCGCTGCTCAGCCCCTCCGCCACCGTCGCCTGCGCCCTCTCCTGCCGGCGACAGACCCGTCGTCGGCCACCACAACACACGGCGCCGCCACTCACGGCGGCGCCCACACACTTACACACATCACAATACACACACACACCCCCTTCCTCTCGATATGCAGCAGGTCGCCGCCGCCGCCGCCGCCCCATCGCAGCGCACAGCACGGCAGTGCCCTTCGCGGCGCTGCCCTCCCCTGCCTTTGCTCGGCGTTGCCCGACGCGGCGGCGCCTCCCCCAACAACACCAGCACACACGCACACAAAACACATCCAAAACACACACTTCGCACAACCCGAACACACGCACACACACCTGCACAGCAGCGCCGGCGGCGGCGGTGCTGCACACCCTGCCCTCGCATGGCGCCGCCCGACGCGGTGGCGCCTCTTCTACCTTTCTCCCATCTCCCCCTTCTTCCTCCTTGCTTTCCCTTTTCTTCCCCACTTTTCCCCTTTCCAAACCACAGCACACAATTTAAATACATATACACTTGCACCCATATACATATACATACATCTCAATTTGGGGAAAAAGAAATTGGAAGCAATTAAATCTTTACCCTCCTATTGATTTTCAAGCTGCAAGAACTTCTTCCCGTTTCTTTGCAAAGAGAAAATAAGATTTTTAGGGAGGAAGAAGATTTCCTCTTCTTTTCATAGATGTATAGCTTACACATGTAAGTGTAAGAAAAGGCTAACAATTTGACTTATCTCTCCAAATTTGATCCAAAACCTTATCTATTACACTCATAAAATAAATAATATACATGTATGTGTTTTAGATAAGTAATAAATGTACACATGATATGTAAACTTATACATATTATATATTACACACATATACATATATAAATATATAAGATTAACATTAATAATAATAATAATAATTTACTACAATAACATAATTCATACACAAGTATTTACTAAGTACATTTTATGTAAATTATTTTATCACATAGAATCATATATGGAGATCATGATTAAAATTAATAAAATAAAAGCATTTACGACACAAACGAATAATCTTTGCATAAAAAACCTAGTATCATTTTTCCTCATTTAAACTTATCTATATCTTATCTTTTTACTTTCATCCATGATTGTCAAGTGAGTTGAGA
This sequence comes from Scutellaria baicalensis, assembly GCA_005771605.1. Classification (NCBI taxonomy): domain Eukaryota; kingdom Viridiplantae; phylum Streptophyta; class Magnoliopsida; order Lamiales; family Lamiaceae; genus Scutellaria; species Scutellaria baicalensis. Next base: position 33,109 of record VALJ01000107.1, read on the forward strand.
TCAAGCTCGGTTTCCTCCGTAAGCAATCCTGTAAAATACTTTAAGATCTCGAAAGAAACATTAGATCACAAAATATGTAAAAATCATCAAGTACAACATAATGCGCAAATCATAACTTTAAATAACATAAGAGTTCATTTCAAATCATTTTTAGGTAAAAGGTAAAAGAAATTTTGTGAAATATGCAATGCAAATTTTCTTGAAAACGGGGTGTTACATCAATAGTTAAAGGACTAAAATTGAAAAGTGTAAACTTGATGCACCAAAACTGGAAAGAGCCTAATTTACAAGACGAAAATTGATAGTTTTCCTTTTTATGAACTTTGCAAAATCACAACCTCCACCCGAATACTTTTTAAAGATTAAAATATCCTTCATGATAAACATATACAAGGGAATTTTCTACCGCCGGCAGCATTTGACGTTCTATTATAAGTATCATTCATAAAGTTTTGTGGTAATATTATAAAGTTTCAAAGTTCAAGTACCTAAGTCAAGTTGAAAACCAAATTTTAACCAAAACATACAAAATTCACGGCAAATTAATTCTTTCCGTAAGCCTCACAAAATTTAAAATCTTGGTTTTCATATTTCTTTCAACGTTTATGTTTATTAAAATAGAATTAATTAGAAAAACTTGAAATTATATTTATACTTTTTAATGGTAATTTAATAATTTTAAACGTTAAATGATGATTTTATAATATTTATAGTTGTAAAGATAAAAAGTTTACAAAAATTACAATTTGAAATGAAAGAAATAAAGATAAAAATATATAGATTATTTGACATATAATGGTATGACTGAAAATTTAGTATACAAGGTAAAGTTTATTTAGTAATTCTTTAATTACTTGAATATTTAATTTTTTTATTTTAAAGAATTTTCGAATCAAGCAAAAAATTAATGAAAATTCAAATCTAACCATTTTTCTTGAACTCTTTTCATACATGTGAATTTATAATTTGTTATTACAGAAAAATAAGGTAAATAACAAAAATCACCCCAAACTATAACCCTTTTACACAAAAGTACTAGTAGTATACCCGCGCGATGCGCAGTTTATTATTTATTATGACAAATACGATTATTAATAATATAATAAATTTATTATATTAAAATATTATTCATGAGATCTTATTATTTTGAGATTTGTAAAAAATCCATATTTTTTTAATGATGATGATGACGACGACGACAACAACAACGACGACAATAATAAAAACAACAATAATAATAGTTATGTGTTTGTGTGCCTTAATTATAAGTGATTAATTATATTTGTTAATATATATGTTCTATTCATATTTTTGTTCCTTTATATTTGAGAATTATATTTAATAATTTGTAAATAATTTTCTACATTTTTTTAGATGAATTTATTTTACAAACACTGTCTGTAACACCCCATTTTCAGAAAAACCTTGCATAACATATTTTTGCGTATAAGTTTAATTTCTTTTAAATAATTTATGGTTTATAATGTATTTTTTTTTTACCATTTAAAAGTTATATGATTTATATATAATAAATGAGCTAATGTTTCTTTAAGTCTAAGAGTCTTGCAGGATAGCTATCCGAGGAAATCGAGCTCGATCGTGATGCACTCAACATGTACAGGTAAGAAAAAAAAAAGGACAAGTTATATATAACAAGATTAAATAATTAATATAGAAAATGTGACTAATGTATGCCCAATCATAGTTAAGTGAATCTTTAATTGATGAATTATGTGATATATAGTGTATGACATTTATGATGTGTTCTATTTAAATTTATCATCATTCATACTTGTGTGACTTACATAGTGTGCAAATTTTTGGACATAAAATGTATGTATGATTTCTATGATTACAATTATTAGATATGTCATATTAGATAAGAATTACACTCCAAGCCCATACCCCCATCAAATCACTACAAGTCCCAATGCTACACTAATTATCACCTCACAAATAGATATATACTACAATGAATGATCTACATGTATTATGTTATATATGTGTGTGTAAGAGGGATCCATCCCACTCTTGCATTCGATCATCTCCACTCTCTCTCTAGCAAAATTTCCGCTGTAACACCCCGACCCAGTTTTGACGGATTGAGGCACTACCATGACGTTACATGCTCAAAATAAAATATTTGTATAAGGAAAAATTAAAATGATTAAAAATTCTTTTCGTAAAGAAACTCAGCGGAAGACTTAATTATGAAAACACGAGCCCTTCTTTTAAAAAATTGAAGGATCAAGATTTAAACATCCGACTCGTGTCTTACCCACATTTGTAAGTCAAAACCTTAAAGTATTTTAAAACATATGAAAATCTTACATAAAAAGTTAAACCAACATGGAAGGTTTCAGAAAGTGTTAAGCACCATCAAAACATACATATTAACATTAATCAAAACATATACTTCTCGGGAGGAGTCCATACAGTCGGCTACACATCCGTTTCGTTGTAAGCTGAACCTGAAAAGATTTAAAGGTAACATCATGAGATTCCTCCGGAGAGGAAGCCCAGTGGGATAACAATACTCTCTCATACATAGAAGCAATTAAATTATTAAGCACGTACTACATGTCCAACAGGCACGCTCACCCGTTTTGGACCCTCATAACATTAGACCAGGCACTCTCGCCCTTATGGTCACATAACATTAAGGAATGTGGGCACGCTAACCCACAAGACCTTGCTTTCATAGACCAGGCACTTGGCCCTTATGGTCGTCGCCCGGCGTGAAGCCCTCCCGGTTATAGCTACGGTGCTTCCCTCCGTAGATTTTCATACATATCTCACTAATTTAATTATCAACACGTGGTAGAGAGTAGAAGTTACCCACTTTTTGACTTGGTTCGTAAGCGGGGATAGCTCCTGAGGTGTCCGGCTGCCTCGTGCTGCACTCGGCATGTTTATAAGTTCTTAGTCTTTAAATTTGTATTTTAAATCATGGATAAAATTTCTATTATCATGTACTTCATGTAATTAAACATTTGAAAAGGATCTTAACTCATGAAATTCATAAAAGTATTTTCCTATGGTTTAGAATTGTAGAAAATAAATTCTAACACTGAATTACTTTTGATAATTTATTATAATTCATACACTACTCTAATAATTACAAGATTTTAACCATGATCTCATAACTGCATTTAGAATAAGCCACGAAAACAGTTTATAAAACTAACAATTGGCCAATTTTATAAAATTAAGTTTCTACAATCAAAACTACAACTTTTGGACTTAAAACTGCCTAATCTTTGAAAAATCACTATAATTCACATCCTTCTCCAAACATTACCAAATTTTAACCACATGCTCAGGGCCTCATGTATAACAACATACTAAAAGATATTCAAAATATTTAACTTTACCAATTTTATAAAAATACATTTCTAGGGGCTGAAACTGCATAGTTTAACTCAAACTGGGGCCACTTTGAAAAATCATTAAAATTCGTATACTTCTCCAAATGCTACCAAATTTTTACCATGCACCCACAACATCATGTATAACAACATACTAAAACAGGATTCGAAAATTCATAGCATAGGATTTTATAAAAATCGTTAGAGGGACTGCAATTTACTCAACTTTTCCATAGGATGATCTATTCCCTTATTCTCTTAACTAAATGATAAATCTAACTCTAACATACTTAATTAACCTCAAGAATATCATCATCACTTATTTAATCACACATGCAAAGAGTTTTAACAATATAATCAAGCATGCAAAGCCTATTTTAACATGCAATTGCACAATCAACACTCAAAGTTCACATATTTTGTAGATTAACCACATATAACAAACATGCAACCATTTCACCACCACATTTCTAGAAAAACCTTTAGATCATACATGCAACACTTATCTCAACATGCATTTCAATATTTAGGACCTAGTCATGCTCCTAAAAAGAAGATTGGTAAGGATTAGCCAAGTATACCTCTTGGATGCACAAACAAGAGTTCTTTGAAAATCTCCTTATTCTTTGGAAGATCTTGCTTTTCACTTAATTCTTGAAAGGGGCAGCAACTTTGTGAGGTGAGATGAAGATATCCTTGATGAAGGGAAAAAGGTGTAGAGAGAATATAGAGAAATTTTGCTAGAGAGAGAGTGGAGATGATCGAATGCAAGAGTGGGATGGATCCCTCTTACACACACATATATAACATAATACATGTAGATCATTCATTGTAGTATATATCTATTTGTGAGGTGATAATTAGTGTAGCATTGAGACTTGTAGTGATTTGATGGAGGTATGGGCTTGGAGTGTAATTCTTATCTAATATGACATATCTAATAATTGTAATCATAGAAATCATACATACATTTTATGTCCAAAAATTTGCACACTATGTAAGTCACACAAGTATGAATGATGATAAATTTAAATAGAACACATCATAAATGTCATACACTATATATCACATAATTCATCAATTAAAGATTCACTTAACTATGATTGGGCATACATTAGTCACATTTTCTATATTAATTATTTAATCTTGTTATATATAACTTGTCTTTTTTTTTTTTCTTTTTCTTACCCGTACATGTTGAGTGCATCACGATCGAGCTCGATTTCCTCAGATAGCTATCCTGCAAGACTCTTAGACTTAAAGAAACATTAGATCATTTCTTTTTGATAAAACATAAAGCTTGCCATGTAGAGATCATTTATAATAAATCATTTTAAAAAAATGATTTATGAATAAAAATATGCTATGCAGTTTTTTCTGAAAACGGGGTGTTACAATCCCCCCTCCTTTTAAAAAAATTCCGTCCTCGAAATTTGGGTTTACTAAGCATTAAGCTCAGGGTTAGATCTTAAAATCTAATCTTCACGTTCTCATTTTGTATCTCTTTTCCCATGACTACCCATTGCACTAAGACTAGCGGTATTTGTTATTCCCTAAAAGAAAATTTGGTCTTTCTTCTTAGAAGCCCTACATGTTGTTCTTCATAGGTGATGTCTATATCGACTTCAGGTTCTTCAAGTCTAATGAGGTGACTAAAGTTTGATATGTATTCTTGAAGCATCAACAAGTGTGGAGACGTTATAAACTGCAGGTAAATCCGGTGTTAAGGTAAAACGATATAGCCTTATATATCTTGGCTTTAACATTCTCATTTTCCCAAAACGAACTATTCCTTTCCTAAACACAAAATTAGGTATTACTTTCTCCTAGATCTTGTAATCTTTCATTCGTTAGTTGTCGTAAAAATTTACGAGTTTGAAAAGCCCTTGTCGTATCTAGATCTTAGTGATTGCTTCCACATATCATTCCACACTTGAGACCAATCATCTTATTTACTCAAGTTCATCCTCATAAATTGATGTTCGATATCTCCTTCCATATAGCGAATAATACAACATCACTCAAAAGGTAGACTGATAACCGTTGTTGTTAGCGAATTCTAAAACGACAAATATTCTTCCTTACTTCCTTGTGAATAAACGCGCACGTCCTATGTAGATCCTCCAAAAATTCTATTTGTTCTCTCCTATTTGTTGTCCATCTGCGGGTGAAAGACATAGCTTTAGTGTAGTTTTGTGTCCAGCTACTGCATCTTCCAAAAAAATATTTGTGGTGAAAAAAAGGTCCCGTTGAGACACAAACGAAGCTGGTACTTCATGTTGTCATACCCTTCCATCAATGTACCATCTTGTCAGCCGATATATGGAATGCGTTATCTTAACCGAAATAAAACGAGCAACTTTAGTCAACGTATCGATAATGACCTCATCACCTCACATTGTTGAGAAAATTTCCGATATGCCTATAAAAAAATCTATCGATATATACTTCCACTCCCATTCCGGCACTTTCAACTGATTCTCTAATCCAGCAAGTCGTTAACGATTGGATTTGATTCTTCGATAGGTGAGACATCTGCCAATCAAATTGTTCTATTGACTTCTTCATTCCTTTCTGTCAAAAGTTTTGTCTAAGGCCTCTATACATCTTCATCTTTACGGGGTGCATGGCGTAAAACGTGGTATACGCCATTCAATACCTCACTTTGTATCTCATCACTCTTCGGCGCACAAAACTACCTTTAAACGTCATAACTTCATCCAAGACTAACAAAATAAAAATCTCTAGTCGTTCATCTTAAATATATTTCGCATCAACTTGAGGAATTTGTCATTTCCTTTAAGCTTTTCCATGTATTCCTTGATCAGAGTCGGTTTGGTTGTCGATGCGACAAGCTTTATTGTTGTTCACGCTGGGTAAACGAATGGTAGCTCCATCTTGTAGAATATACAATGAATTATCCTGTTGATTATGTTTTTCACAACGTTTATCTCACTTGGGGATAGCGGATGGTACACGTAGTACTTTTAGCGGTTCTTCATCTTCTTTGACGTATGTTGACTTCTTTTGTGTGAAGATGTATTCGAGATTCTCATGATCCGTGTATATTTCACACATTTCCCATATAGGTAATGTCAGATATTCAACGTGTGAACTTCTATAAACGATTCTAAGTCATGTGAGAGGCTTAGATAAACGTGAGAATTCTGGGTGAATCTTCTGTAGTACCCTGCCAAACCAAGGAAGCTGTGAGCTTCATTTGAATAAGATGGAGGGTCAACTTATCCCTTGTAACATGGTCTCGTGTCCTAAGAGAGCTACTCGATAAACAAAGCATATTCTAATCGATCTATCATTCTTCTTCACGAACAACATAGATTCTCCCTGAGGTGAGACACTAAATTAGATGAAGGTCTTATGCAAAAGATCTGGTCTTCAACCTTCAATTCTTGCATCTCCTTCGGCATCATTCGATATGGTGTCTTTGAAATTGGTGCAGCTTCGGAGATGAAATTGCAAGTGAACCCATGAGTCGAACGGATGAAATTCTTAAAGGTCTTTCATAAGATGTCGTGAAATTCCTAACATCGAAACGTCAGATGCTTTGCTTCTTTTTCTCAATCAATACGATGTTTCCTTGCATGTTTCACATCATTGCTTTCGACTGTAATTCCGTCGAATATAGTTGGTGCATGATATACGGTTCTCACTCCATAGAAGGTAAAACGATGGTTAGGGGGTGTTCCTAAATCTACTTCTTGTTTCGTCTAATGAACCGCAACTTTGTTCTTACGTAACGTTCTTGTTCAATCCTTGTATACGTCAAAGTCCTTTATTCCTATTGTATATAGTCGGCTGCAAAACACACACTCATCTCAAGCTCACCTAAAATTCTTAGCTAAGTTCTTATTTTGATGTTTCTCCTAATGATATCTTCTATGAAAGCTCATCTATATTCTTTCTTACAGGTATTATCATTAAAGAGTGTAAAGTCCTCGTATCGAATACAATATGTGCTGGTATACTTGAGAAGTGAAATGTACCTGTCCTCGCTTCATTTGCCCCATCACCTTCTTCATGCTAATCCTTAACCGGGTTCTTACTTCCTTTGACAGACTCAATCTCTGACATGTCATTTAGTTTGGTCTTACCCTTCAGGTTTGGATTCTGGGAACTTCCTAGTCGTGGTCCAAGAGCAAAATTATTTTTTGTCGGCACGCTCATTTGGTTAACGCAATTCTTCACTTTGTGGCCCGGCTGTCGACATCGAAAACATACCCCTTTACCTCGTAAACACTCTCCTCTATGGTTTTTGTCACAATTGGGGCATATTGGTAAAGGTCTTCGGGAAACCGCAATGGTGGGTCGTACACTTTTGACTGTGGAGTTACCTCTTGGTCTTATAGGTGATGATTTCCTCCTCTCCATCTGAATTTCCAGTGGCCTCTGATCATTCTTCGATTCGAGTGATGCTCTAATGGACTTAGCTCCTTGAAATAACTCTTGGCTGAGCGCATTAAGTCTTTCATACTCATCATAAGTCTTAATTAGGGTTTCTTGGATAGTATGCATATGAAGCTCCCAGTTCTTCGCTCGCACCGTGTAGTGATGTGCCTCAGCCTCTAGCTCGATCGCCTCCCTCAAACATGCCTCGTAATGTTCTACCGTCTCTTGAAGACTCAAGTAATATTCTCGAAAGTCGATCCGTGCACCAACCTCACAATCATAAACCACTAGTCTCCCGAACACTGTCTGGGCTATGGTTCTAAACATTGGGTGCACTCTGTCTCTAAGATGTTCCGCCACCTCGGTATCGGTTTCCTTCATCCCGTTCAAACGAGCTCTCTCACGAGAAAGGGAAATCCTAGCTATGAACTCCCGAATGTCCTCCCGCTCAAACTGATAAGAGTCTCTATACTCCATCTCTAGATATTGTCTATGAGTCTCATCATGGTCCATCTTAGGAAATCTTATCAAACAACGAATGAACTCTTAAGTCATTTCTAGTCTTACAACTTCGAGGGTACATTTGTAGAATAATGTATGTGTATTCATAAAGTAACTTTATCTTTTAAAACACATGTAAAGTTTTCATAAAACAAGCATTTGAAGATAAATTTTAAATGCAAAGAGGATCATAAAACATTTAAATAAGAGAAATTCATCAAATACTTCATAGATTCATTCATCATTCATGCTTTCCTTCTTATCATCGACTCATGGTCATCATTCATGTTCATCATAAACATTTTCTTTATACCATATACATAAAACATCTTGCATAAACATTCTCATAACTTTTCTTTCATGAAAACCATTTTTAAACATTTACTCATGTGTGCTTACCTCGAAACGATACGGATGTTTAGCTTCGCTGCGGACCTCCCATCAATGGTTGAATTTCTTAAACATTCACACTTCAAAGTAATATTATGTTTTTTTTTTTTTTAATCTTGTATTACTTCAAAAGATAAGCGCCGCTTTAAAGGAAAAACATGTTTTGATTTATAAACCGAGGAGGAAAAACCCAACCTCGGCTCTGATACCACGCTGTAACACCCCGTTTTCAGAAAAAACTGCATAGCATATTTTTATTCATAAATCATTTTTTTAAAATGATTTATTATAAATGATCTCTACATGGCAAGCTTTATGTTTTATCAAAAAGAAATGATCTAATGTTTCTTTAAGTCTAAGAGTCTTGCAGGATAGCTATCTGAGGAAATCGAGCTCGATCGTGATGCACTCAACATGTACGGGTAAGAAAAAGAAAAAAAAAAAAGACAAGTTATATATAACAAGATTAAATAATTAATATAGAAAATGTGACTAATGTATGCCCAATCATAGTTAAGTGAATCTTTAATTGATGAATTATGTGATATATAGTGTATGACATTTATGATGTGTTCTATTTAAATTTATCATCATTCATACTTGTGTGACTTACATAGTGTGCAAATTTTTGGACATAAAATGTATGTATGATTTCTATGATTACAATTATTAGATATGTCATATTAGATAAGAATTACACTCCAAGCCCATACCTCCATCAAATCACTACAAGTCTCAATGCTACACTAATTATCACCTCACAAATAGATATATACTACAATGAATGATCTACATGTATTATGTTATATATGTGTGTGTAAGAGGGATCCATCCCACTCTTGCATTCGATCATCTCCACTCTCTCTCCAGCAAAATTTCTCTATATTCTCTCTACACCTTTTTCCCTTCATCAAGGATATCTTCATCTCACCTCACAAAGTTGCTGCCCCTTTCAAGAATTAAGTGAAAAGCAAGATCTTCCAAAGAATAAGGAGATTTTCAAAGAACTCTTGTTTGTGCATCCAAGAGGTATACTTGGCTAATCCTTACCAATCTTCTTTTTAGGAGCATGACTAGGTCCTAAATATTGAAATGCATGTTGAGATAAGTGTTGCATGTATGATCTAAAGGTTTTTCTAGAAATGTGGTGGTGAAATGGTTGCATGTTTGTTATATGTGGTTAATCTACAAAATATGTGAACTTTGAGTGTTGATTGTGCAATTGCATGTTAAAATAGGCTTTGCATGCTTGATTATATTGTTAAAACTCTTTGCATGTGTGATTAAATAAGTGATGATGATATTCTTGAGGTTAATTAAGTATGTTAGAGTTAGATTTATCATTTAGTTAAGAGAATAAGGGAATAGATCATCCTATGGAAAAGTTGAGTAAATTGCAGTCCCTCTAACGATTTTTATAAAATCCTATGCTATGAATTTTCGAATCCTGTTTTAGTATGTTGTTATACATGATGTTGTGGGTGCATGGTAAAAATTTGGTAGCATTTGGAGAAGTATACGAATTTTAATGATTTTTCAAAGTGGCCCCAGTTTGAGTTAAACTATGCAGTTTCAGCCCCTAGAAATGTATTTTTATAAAATTGGTAAAGTTAAATATTTTGAATATCTTTTAGTATGTTGTTATACATGAGGCCCTGAGCATGTGGTTAAAATTTGGTAATGTTTGGAGAAGGATGTGAATTATAGTGATTTTTCAAATCACATCATTCTAATCGATGTAACTGTAAATAAATGTTACCCACTTTTGACTTGGTTCGTAAGCGGGGATAGCTCCTGAGGTGTCCGGCTGCCTCGTGCTGCACTCGGCATGTTTATAAGTTCTTAGTCTTTAAATTTGTATTTTAAATCATGGATAAAACTTCTATTATCATGTACTTCATGTAATTAAACATTTGAAAAGGATCTTAACTCATGAAATTCATAAAAGTATTTTCCTATGGTTTAGAATTGTAGAAAATAAATTCTAACACCGGATTACTTTTGATAAATTACTATAATTCATACACCACTCTAATAATTACAAGATTTTAACCACATGCTCAGGGCCTCATGTATAACAACATACTAAAAGATATTCAAAATATTTAACTTTACCGATTTTATAAAAAAACATTTCTAGGGGCTGAAACTGCATAATTTAACTCAAACTGGGGCAACTTCGAAAAATCATTATAATTCGTATAATTCTCCAAATGTTACCAAATTTTTACCATGCACTCAAACCTTCATGTATAATATCATACTAAAACAGTTTTAAAATATTTCACTTGACCGATTTTATAAAAATAAATTTCTAGGATCTGAAACTGTATGATGTAACTCAAACATGGACCACTTTGAAAAATCATTAAAATTTTTATAATTCTCTAAATGTTACCAAATTTTTACCATGCACTCAAACCTTCATGTATAATATCATACTAAAACAGTTTTAAAATATTTCACTTGACCGATTTTATAAAAATAAATTTCTAGGATCTGAAACTGTATGATGTAACTCAAACATGGACCACTTTGAAAAATCATTAAAATTTGTATAATTCTCCAAATGTTACCAAATTTTTACCATGTACTCAAACCTTCATGTATAATATCATACTAAAACAGTTTTAAAATATTTCACTTGACCGATTTTATAAAAATAAATTTCTAGGATCTGAAACTGTATGATGTAACTCAAACATGGACCACTTTGAAAAATCATTAAAATTTGTATAATTCTCCAAATGTTACCAAATTTTTACCATGCACTCACAACATCATGTATAACAACATACTAAAACAGGTTTCGAATATTCATAGCATAGGATTTTATAAAAATCGTTAGAGGGGACTGCAATTTACTCAACTTTTCCATAGGATGATCTATTCCTTTATTCTCTTAACTAAATGATAAATCTAACTCTAACATACTTAATTAACCTCAAGAATATCATCATCACTTATTTAATCACACATGCAAAGAGTTTTAACAATATAATCAAGCATGCAAAGCCTATTTTAACATGCAATTGCACAATCAACACTCAAAGTTCACATATTTTGTAGATTAACCACATATAACAAACATGCAACCATTTCACCACCACATTTCTAGAAAAACCTTTAGATCATACATACAACACTTATCTCAACATGCATTTCAATATTTAGGACCTAGTCATGCTCCTAAAAAGAAGATTGGTAAGGATTAGCCAAGTATACCCCTTGGATGCACAAACAAGAGTTCTTTGAAAATCTCCTTATTCTTTGGAAGATCTTGCTTTTCACTTAATTCTTGAAAGGGGCAGCAACTTTGTGAGGTGAGATGAAGATATCCTTGATGAAGGGAAAATGGTGTAGAGAGAATATAGAGAAATTTTGCTAGAGAGAGAGTGGAGATGATCGAATGCAAGAGTGGGATGGACCCTCTTACACACACATATATAACATAATACATGTAGATCATTCATTGTAGTATATATCTATTTGTGAGGTGATAATTAGTGTAGCATTGAGACTTGTAGTGATTTGATGGAGGTATGGGCTTGGAGTGTAATTCTTATCTAATATGACATATCTAATAATTGTAATCATAGAAATCATACATACATTTTATGTCCAAAAATTTGCACACTATGTAAGTCACACAAGTATGAATGATGATAAATTTAAATAGAACACATCATAAATGTCATACACTATATATCACATAATTCATCAATTAAAGATTCACTTAACTATGATTGGGCATACATTAGTCACATTTTCTATATTAATTATTTAATCTTGTTATATATAACTTGTCCTTTTTTTTTTCTTTACCCGTACATGTTGAGTGCATCACGATCGAGCTCGATTTCCTCGGATAGCTATCCTGCAAGACTCTTAGACTTAAAGAAACATTAGCTCATTTATTATATATAAATCATATAACTTTTAAATGGTAAAAAAAAATACATTATAAACCATAAATTATTTAAAAGAAATTAAACTTATACGCAAAAATATGTTATGCAAGGTTTTTCTGAAAAAGGGGTGTTACAACTCTCCCCTCCTTTTAAAAAATTTCGTCCTCGAAATTTGGGTTTACTAAGCATTAAGCTCAGGGTTAGATCTTAAAATCTATTCTTCACGTTCTCATTTTGTATCTCTTTAATGATGATACCTGTAAGAAAGAATATAGATGAGCTTTCATAGAAGATATCATTAGGAGAAACATCAAAATAAGAACTTAGCTAAGAATTTTAGGTGAGCTTGAGATGAGTGTGTGTTTTGCAGTAGCCGACTATATACAATAGGAATAAAGGACTTTGACGTATACAAGGATTGAACAAGAACGTTACGTAAGAACAAAGTTGCGGTTCATTAGACGAAACAAGAAGTAGATTTAGGAACACCCCCTAACCATCGTTTTACCTTCTATGGAGTGAGAACCGTATATCATGCACCAACTATATTCGACGGAATTACAGTCGAAAGCAATGATGTGAAACATGCAAGGAAACATCGTATTGATTGAGAAAAAGAAGCGACGCATCTGACGTTTCGATGTTAGGAATTTCACGACATCTTATGAAAGACCTTTAAGTATTTCATCCGTTCGACTCATGGGTTCGCTTGCAATTTCATCTCCGAAGCTGCACCAATTTCAAAGACACCATATCGAATGATGCCGAAGGAGATGCAAGAATTGAAGGTTGAATACCAGATCTTTTGCATAAGACCTTCATCTAATTTAGTGTCTCACCTCAGGGAGAATCTATGTTGTTCGTGAAGAAGAATGATTGATCGATTAGAATATGCTTTGATTATCGAGTAGCTCTCTTAGGACACGAGACCATGTTACAAGGGATAAGTTGACCCTCCATCTTATTCAAATGAAGCTCGCAGCTTCCTTGGTTTGGCAGGGTACTACAGAAGATTCACCCAGAATTCTCACGTTTATCTAAGCCTCTCACATGACTTAGAATCGTTTATAGAAGTTCACATGTTGAATATCTGACATTACCTATATGGGAAACGTGTGAAATATACACGGATCATGAGAATCTCGAATACATCTTCACACAAAAGAAGTCGACATGCGTCAAAGAAGATGAAGAACCGATAAAAGTACTACGTGTACCATCCGCTATCCCCAAGCGAGATAAACGTTGTGGAAAACGCAATCAACAGGACAATTCATTGTATATTCTACAAGATGAAGCTACCATTCGTTTACCCAGCGTGAACAACAATAAAGCCTGTCGCATCGACAACCAAACCGACTCTGATCAAGGAATACATGGCAAAGCTCAAAGGAAATGACAAATTCCTCAAGTTGATGCGAAATATATTTAAGATGAACGACTAGAGATTTTTATTTTGTTAGTCTTGGATGAAGTTATGACGTTTAAAGGTAGTTTTGTGCGCCGAAGAGTGATGAGATACAAAGTGAGGTATTGAATGGCGTATACCACGTTTTACGCCATGCACCCCGTAAAGATGAAGATGTATAGAGGCCTTAGACAAAACTTTTGACAGAAAGGAATGAAGAAGTCAATAGAACAATTTGATTGGCAGATGTCTCACCTATCGAAGAATCAAATCCAATCGTTAACGACTTGCTGGATTAGAGAATCAGTTGAAAGTGCCGGAATGGGAGTGGAAGTATATATCGATAGATTTTGTTATAGGCATATCGGAAATTTTCTCAACAACGTGAGGTGATGAGGTCATTATCGATACGTTGACTAAAGTTGCTCGTTTTATTTCGGTTAAGATAACGCATTCCATATATCGGTTGACAAGATGGTACATTGATGGAAGGGTATGACAACATGAAGTACCAGCTTCGTTTGTGTCTCAACGGGACCTTTTTTTTTCACCACAAATATTTTTTGGAAGATGCAGTAGCTGGACACAAAACTACACTAAAGCTATGTCTTTCACCCGCAGATGGACAACAAATAGGAGAGAACAAATAGAATTTTTGGAGGATCTACATAGGACGTGCGTGTTTATTCACAAGGAAGTAAGGAAGAATATTTGTCGTTTTAGAATTCGCTAACAACAACGGTTATCAGTCTACCTTTTGAGTGATGTTGTATTATTTCGCTATATGGAAGGAGATATCGAACATCAATTTATGAGGATGAACTTGAGTAAATAAGATGATTGGTCTCAAGTGTGGAATGATATGTGGAAGCAATCACTAAGATCTAGATACGACAAGGGCTTTTCAAACTCGTAAATTTTTACGACAACTAACGAATGAAAGATTACAAGATCTAGGAGAAACTAATACCTAATTTTGTGTTTAGGAAAGGAATAGTTCGTTTTGGGAAAATGAGAATGTTAAAGCCAAGATATATAAGGCTATATCGTTTTATCTTAACACTAGAGTTATTCGCGGTTTATAACGTCTCCACACTTGTTGATGCTTCAAGAATACATACCAAACCCTAGTCACCTCATTAGACTTGAAGAACCTGAAGTCGATATAGACATCACCTATGAAGAACAACATGTAGGGCTTCTTAGAAGAAAGACCAATTTTTTTTTTAGGGAATAACAAATGCCGCTAGTCTTAGTGCAATGGGTAGTCACGGGAAAAGAGATACAAAATGAGAACGTGAAGATTAGATTTTAAGATCTAACCCTGAGCTTAATGCTTAGTAAACCCAAATTTCGAGGACGAAATTTTTTAAAAGGAGGGGGGATTGTAACACCCCGTTTTCAGAAAAAACTGCATAGCATATTTTTATTCATAAATCATTTTTTTTAAATGATTTATTATAAATGATCTCTACATGGCAAGCTTTATGTTTTATCAAAAAGAAATGATCTAATGTTTCTTTAAGTCTAAGAGTCTTGCAGGATAGCTATCCGAGGAAATCGAGCTCGATCGTGATGCACTCAACATGTATGGGTAAGAAAAAGAAAAAAAAAAAAAAAGACAAGTTATATATAACAAGATTAAATAATTAATATAGAAAATGTGACTAATGTATGCCCAATCATAGTTAAGTGAATCTTTAATTGATGAATTATGTGATATATAGTGTATGACATTTATGATGTGTTCTATTTAAATTTATCATCATTCATACTTGTGTGACTTACATAGTGTGCAAATTTTTGGACATAAAATGTATGTATGATTTCTATGATTACAATTATTAGATATGTCATATTAGATAAGAATTACACTCCAAGCCCATACCTCCATCAAATCACTACAAGTCTCAATGCTACACTAATTATCACCTCACAAATAGATATATACTACAATGAATGATCTACATGTATTATGTTATATATGTGTGTGTAAGAGGGTCCATCCCACTCTTGCATTCGATCATCTCCACTCTCTCTCTAGCAAAATTTCTCTATATTCTCTCTACACCATTTTCCCTTCATCAAGGATATCTTCATCTCACCTCACAAAGTTGCTGCCCCTTTCAAGAATTAAGTGAAAAGCAAGATCTTCCAAAGAATAAGGAGATTTTCAAAGAACTCTTGTTTGTGCATCCAAGAGGTATACTTGGCTAATCCTTACCAATCTTCTTTTTAGGAGCATGACTAGGTCCTAAATATTGAAATGCATGTTGAGATAAGTGTTGTATGTATGATCTAAAGGTTTTTCTAGAAATGTGGTGGTGAAATGGTTGCATGTTTGTTATATGTGGTTAATCTACAAAATATGTGAACTTTGAGTGTTGATTGTGCAATTGCATGTTAAAATAGGCTTTGCATGCTTGATTATATTGTTAAAACTCTTTGCATGTGTGATTAAATAAGTGATGATGATATTCTTGAGGTTAATTAAGTATGTTAGAGTTAGATTTATCATTTAGTTAAGAGAATAAGGGAATAGATCATCCTATGGAAAAGTTGAGTAAATTGCAGTCCCTCTAACGATTTTTATAAAATCCTATGCTATGAATTTTCGAATCCTGTTTTAGTATGTTGTTATACATGATGTTGTGGGTGCATGGTAAAAATTTGGTAGCATTTGGAGAAGTATACGAATTTTAATGATTTTTCAAAGTGGCCCCAGTTTGAGTTAAACTATGCAGTTTCAGCCCCTAGAAATGTATTTTTATAAAATTGGTAAAGTTAAATATTTTGAATATCTTTTAGTATGTTGTTATACATGAGGCCCTGAGCATGTGGTTAAAATTTGGTAATGTTTGGAGAAGGATGTGAATTATAGTGATTTTTCAAAGATGAGGCAGTTTTAAGTCCAAAAGTTGTAGTTTTGATTGTAGAAACTTAATTTTATAAAATTGGCCAATTGTTAGTTTTATAAACTGTTTTCGTGGCTTATTCTAAATGCAGTTATGAGATCATGGTTAAAATCTTGTAATTATTAGAGTAGTGTATGAATTATAATAAATTATCAAAAGTAATTCAGTGTTAGAATTTATTTTCTACAATTCTAAACCATAGGAAAATACTTTTATGAATTTCATGAGTTAAGATCCTTTTCAAATGTTTAATTACATGAAGTACATGATAATAGAAATTTTATCCATGATTTAAAATACAAATTTAAAGACTAAGAACTTATAAACATGTCGAGTGCAGCACGAGGCAGCCGGACACCTCAGGAGCTATCCCCGCTTACGAACCAAGTCAAAAAGTGGGTAACTTCTACTCTCTACTACGTGTTGATAATTAAATTAGTAAGATATGTATGAAAATCTACGGAGGGAAGCACCGTAGCTATAACCGGGAGGGCTTCACGCCGGGCGACGACCATAAGGGCCAAGTGCCTGGTCTATGAAAGCAAGGTCTTGTGGGTTAGCGTGCCCACATTCCTTAATGTTATGTGACCATAAGGGCGAGAGTGCCTGGTCTAATGTTATGAGGGTCCAAAACGGGTGAGCGTGCCTGTTGGACATGTAGTACGTGCTTAATAATTTAATTGCTTCTATGTATGAGAGAGTATTGTTATCCCACTGGGCTTCCTCTCCGGAGGAATCTCATGATGTTACCTTTAAATCTTTTCAGGTTCAGCTTACAACGAAACGGATGTGTAGCTGGCTGTATGGACTCCTCCCGAGAAGTATATGTTTTAATTAATGTTAATATGTATGTTTTGATGGTGCTTAACACTTTCTGAAACCTTCCATGTTGGTTTAACTTTTTATGTAAGATTTTCATATGTTTTAAAATACTTTAAGGTTTTGACTTACAAATGTGGGTAAGACACGAGTCGGATGTTTAAATCTTGATCCTTCATATTTTTAAAAGAAAAAAAAAGGGCTCGTGTTTTCATAATTAAGTCTTCCGCTGAGTTTCTTTACGAAAAGAATTTTTAATCTTTTTATTTTTCCTTTTACAAAAATGCATTTCGAGCACATTAAGTTATGGTAGTGCCCCAATCCCTTAAAACTGGGTCGGGGTGTTACAGCGTACTCTGATACCACGCTGTAGCACCCCAAACCAAAAAGAGGAGGATTGGGACACTACCATGGCTTTTTTGTGCTCAAAATGCATTTTAAACTGATAAAAGTGATTAAGATGCCTTAAGTATAAAACTCAGCGGAAGACTTAATTAGAAAACACGAACCCTTTTTTTTTTTCTTTTACTATATACAAGATAAAATGTAAACATTCAACTCGTGTCATACCCACCTTTACAAATCAAAATCATATTATACTTAAACGATTAGTCTGTTTACTTGATTCAACATAGACGTTTTAGAACACATTCGACATAGCCAACACATATATACTAACACATATTAAAACACACATATTTATATATATATATATATATATATATATATATATATATATGCTTCTAGGGAAAGGGGAAGTCCGTGCAGCTGGCTACTCATCCGCTTCGTTGCCAATCGGACCTGAAAACATTTAAATATAATAACGTAAGATTTGAAAAAATCTTAGTGGATAACGCTTATTGACTGTTACACTAACAAGATTGACCATTGCTCATAATCATCCAAGGTCCGAAGACCTGGCATCCAAGGTCCGAAGACCCGGCATCCAAGGTTCGTCAACCTGGTACTACACCCGAAGGTGTCATATCATATCATCATACTTATCATTCACATCATTCTAATCGATGTAACTGTAAATAAATGTTACCCACTTTTGACTTGGTTCGTAAGCGGGGATAGCTCCTGAGGTGTCCGGCTGCCTCGTGCTGCACTCGGCATGTTTATAAGTTCTTAGTCTTTAAATTTGTATTTTAAATCATGGATAAAACTTCTATTATCATGTACTTCATGTAATTAAACATTTGAAAAGGATCTTAACTCATGAAATTCATAAAAGTATTTTCCTATGGTTTAGAATTGTAGAAAATAAATTCTAACACCGGATTACTTTTGATAAATTACTATAATTCATACACCACTCTAATAATTACAAGATTTTAACCACATGCTCAGGGCCTCATGTATAACAACATACTAAAAGATATTCAAAATATTTAACTTTACCGATTTTATAAAAAAACATTTCTAGGGGCTGAAACTGCATAATTTAACTCAAACTGGGGCAACTTCGAAAAATCATTATAATTCGTATAATTCTCCAAATGTTACCAAATTTTAACCACATGCTCAGGGCCTCATGTATAACAACATACTAAAAGATATTCAAAATATTTAACTTTACCGATTTTATAAAAATACATTTCTAGGGGCTGAAACTGCATAATTTAACTCAAACAGGGGTAACTTCGAAAAATCATTATAATTCGTATAATTCTCCAAATGTTACCAAAGTTTTACCATGCACTCAAAACTTCATGTATAATATCATACTAAAACAGTTTTAAAATATTTCACTTGACCGATTTTATAAAAATAAATTTCTAGGATCTGAAACTGTATGATGTAACTCAAACATGGACTACTTTGAAAAATCATTAAAATTTGTATAAATCTCCAAATGTTACCAAATTTTTACCATGCACTCAAAACTTCATGTATAATATCATACTAAAACAGTTTTAAAATATTTCACTTGACCGATTTTATAAAAATAAATTTCTAGGATCTGAAACTGTATGATGTAACTCAAACATGGACCACTTTGAAAAATCATTAAAATTTGTATAAATCTCCAAATGCTACCAAATTTTTACCATGCACTCACAACATCATGTATAACAACATACTAAAACAGGTTTCGAATATTCATAGCATAGGATTTTATAAAAATCGTTAGAGGGGACTGCAATTTACTCAACTTTTCCATAGGATGATCTATTCCTTTATTCTCTTAACTAAATGATAAATCTAACTCTAACAAACTTAATTAACCTCAAGAATATCATCATCACTTATTTAATCACACATGCAAAGAGTTTTAACAATATAATCAAGCATGCAAAGCCTATTTTAACATGCAATTGCACAATCAACACTCAAAGTTCACATATTTTGTAGATTAACCACATATAACAAACATGCAACCATTTCACCACCACATTTCTAAAAAACCTTTAGATCATACATGCAACACTTATCTCAACATGCCTTTCAATATTTAGGACCTAGTCATGCTCCTAAAAAGAAGATTGGTAAGGATTAGCCAAGTATACCTCTTGGATGCACAAACAAGAGTTCTTTGAAAATCTCCTTATTCTTTGGAAGATCTTGCTTTTCACTTAATTCTTGAAAGGGGCAGCAACTTTGTGAGGTGAGATGAAGATATCCTTGATGAAGGGAAAATGGTGTAGAGAGAATATAGAGAAATTTTGCTAGAGAGAGAGTGGAGATGATCGAATGCAAGAGTGGGATGGATCCCTCTTACACACACATATATAACATAATACATGTAGATCATTCATTGTAGTATATATCTATTTGTGAGGTGATAATTAGTGTAGCATTGGGACTTGTAGTGATTTGATGGGGGTATGGGCTTGGAGTGTAATTCTTATCTAATATGACATATCTAATAATTGTAATCATAGAAATCATACATACATTTTATGTCCAAAAATTTGCACACTATGTAAGTCACACAAGTATGAATGATGATAAATTTAAATAGAACACATCATAAATGTCATACACTATATATCACATAATTCATCAATTAAAGATTCACTTAACTATGATTGGGCATACATTAGTCACATTTTCTATATTAATTATTTAATCTTGTTATATATAACTTGTCCTTTTTTTTTTCTTTACCCGTACATGTTGAGTGCATCACGATCGAGCTCGATTTCCTCGGATAGCTATCCTGCAAGACTCTTAGACTTAAAGAAACATTAGCTCATTTATTATATATAAATCATATAACTTTTAAATGGTAAAAAAAAATACATTATAAACCATAAATTATTTAAAAGAAATTAAACTTATACGCAAAAATATGTTATGCAAGGTTTTTCTGAAAATGGGGTGTTACAACTCTCCCCTCCTTTTAAAAATTTCGTCCTCGAAATTTGAACTTACGATGTAAAAAGTTCGGGGTAAGATTTTCGAATCTCATCCTCACGTTCCCAAGTTGCTTCTTCTTTTCCGTGACTACCCCATCGAACTAAGACTAGAGGTATCTCCTTATTTCTTAAGGTTTTGGTCTTTCTCCCAAGAATACTCATAGGCCGCTCTTCGTAGGTGAGATCCTTATTGATTTCAAGCTCTTCAAGTCTAATGACATGACTAGGGTCTGATAGGTATTTTCGAAGCATTGATACGTGAAAGACATTATGAACGGCAGATAACTCAGGGTTTAAGGCAAGTCGATACGCTACATCCCCAATCCGTTCCAGGATTTCAAACGGTCCTATGTATCTTGGCTTTAATTTCCCTCTTTTCCCAAAACGAATTATTCCCTTCATAGGCGCAACCTTTAAAAACACCTTGTCCCCTATATCGAAATGCAAATCCTTCCTTCGCAAATCAGCGTATGATTTTTGTCGACTTTGAGAAACCTTAATCCTTTCCTTGATCTTACTGACTGCTTCTACAGATCTTTCCACTATTTCCGGACCAAGGATCTTCTTCACACCGACTTCATCCCAATGAATTGGTGTTCGACATCTTCTTCCATAAAGTGCCTCATATGGTGCCATCCCAATGGTAGACTGATGACTGTTGTTGTAAGCAAATTCTACTAAGGATAAATAATCTTCCCAACTTCCTCCAAAATCAAACACACACGCCCTTAGCAGATCTTCCAAAATTCTATTTGTTCTTTCTGATTGTCCATCTGTTTGTGGGTGAAAGGCAGTGCTGAAGTTCAGTTTGGTGCCCAATGCCAACTGCAAACTCTTCCAAAATTTTGAAGTGAAACGTGAATCTCGGTCAGACACAATTGAAACGGGTACTCCATGTAGTCGTACCACTCTGTCAATGTATAACTTTGCCAGTTGATCCATGGAATATGTCATCTTAATCGGAATAAAACGAGCTACTTTGGTTAGCCTATCAACAATTACCCATATAGTTTCGTGTTGTTTAAGGGTCATTGGAAGACCTGTAATAAAATCCATCGTTATATGCTCCCATTTCCATTCTGGCACTTCTAAAGGATTCATCAATCCAGCTGGTCGTTGTTGATCGGATTTAATTCTTTGGCAAGTGAGACATCTGCTCACAAATTCTGCTATTGATCTCTTCATTCCTCTCCACCAAAAATTTTGTCTGAGGTCTCTGTACATCTTCGTCTCTCCAGGATGCACCGTATAAGGAGTGTTATGAGCTTCTCTCATTATCTCTCTTCGTATTTCATGGTTTTTCGGCACACATATTCTCCCTCTAAACATCAAAGCTCCATCTGATGCTATTGAGAAATCTCCAGATTTTCCTTCTTGGACTTTATGTCGAACTGAATTTAGGAATTCGTCGCTCCTCTGAATTTCTTTCAGCTGTTCTCTCAGAGTTGGCACGACTGTTAGTGTGGCTAGCATTGTCGTTACTTGTGTTGGCTCTACAAAAATTAGATTCATCTTGCCAAAGTTTTCAATCAATTGATTCTGTTGAGTAGGCAACAAGGTCACATTGCTTCCCTCCTTCCTGCTGAGAGCATCTGCCACAATGTTCGCCTTTCCTGGATGGTAGTGAATGGTACAATCGTAATCCTTTACCAATTCTAACCATCTTCTTTGACGCATGTTGAGTTCCTTTTGTGTGAAGAAGTACTTTAGGCTCTTATGATCTGTATAAATTTCACATTTTCCCCCATACAGATAGTGTCTCCATATTTTTAATGCATGAACTACTGCAGCCAGTTCTAAGTCATGTGTCGGATAGTTTTGTTCATGCACTTTCAACTGCCGTGATACGTAAGCCACAACCTTCCCACGTTGCATTAAAACACATCCCAATCCTGACTTAGATGCATCAGTGTAAATCTCAAACCCTTCAGATCCATTAGGCACATATTGTTTTTTCATTGGTTCAAAACATTTACATATGGTAGAAATCTTACCCCGAACTTTTTACATCGTAAGTTCAAATTTCGAGGACGAAATTTTTAAAAGGAGGGGAGAGTTGTAACACCCCATTTTCAGAAAAACCTTGCATAACATATTTTTGCGTATAAGTTTAATTTCTTTTAAATAATTTATGGTTTATAATGTATTTTTTTTTTTACCATTTAAAAGTTATATGATTTATATATAATAAATGAGCTAATGTTTCTTTAAGTCTAAGAGTCTTGCAGGATAGCTATCCGAGGAAATCGAGCTCGATCGTGATGCACTCAACATGTACGGGTAAGAAAAAAAAAAGGACAAGTTATATATAACAAGATTAAATAATTAATATAGAAAATGTGACTAATGTATGCCCAATCATAGTTAAGTGAATCTTTAATTGATGAATTATGTGATATATAGTGTATGACATTTATGATGTGTTCTATTTAAATTTATCATCATTCATACTTGTGTGACTTACATAGTGTGCAAATTTTTGGACATAAAATGTATGTATGATTTCTATGATTACAATTATTAGATATGTCATATTAGATAAGAATTACACTCCAAGCCCATACCTCCATCAAATCACTACAAGTCTCAATGCTACACTAATTATCACCTCACAAATAGATATATACTACAATGAATGATCTACATGTATTATGTTATATATGTGTGTGTAAGAGGGATCCATCCCACTCTTGCATTCGATCATCTCCACTCTCTCTCTAGCAAAATTTCTCTATATTCTCTCTACACCATTTTCCCTTCATCAAGGATATCTTCATCTCACCTCACAAAGTTGCTGCCCCTTTCAAGAATTAAGTGAAAAGCAAGATCTTCCAAAGAATAAGGAGATTTTCAAAGAACTCTTGTTTGTGCATCCAAGAGGTATACTTGGCTAATCCTTACCAATCTTCTTTTTAGGAGCATGACTAGGTCCTAAATATTGAAAGGCATGTTGAGATAAGTGTTGCATGTATGATCTAAAGGTTTTTTAGAAATGTGGTGGTGAAATGGTTGCATGTTTGTTATATGTGGTTAATCTACAAAATATGTGAACTTTGAGTGTTGATTGTGCAATTGCATGTTAAAATAGGCTTTGCATGCTTGATTATATTGTTAAAACTCTTTGCATGTGTGATTAAATAAGTGATGATGATATTCTTGAGGTTAATTAAGTTTGTTAGAGTTAGATTTATCATTTAGTTAAGAGAATAAGGGAATAGATCATCCTATGGAAAAGTTGAGTAAATTGCAGTCCCTCTAACGATTTTTATAAAATCCTATGCTATGAATTTTCGAATCCTGTTTTAGTATGTTGTTATACATGATGTTGTGGGTGCATGGTAAAAATTTGGTAGCATTTGGAGAAGTATACGAATTTTAATGATTTTTCAAAGTGGCCCCAGTTTGAGTTAAACTATGCAGTTTCAGCCCCTAGAAATGTATTTTTATAAAATTGGTAAAGTTAAATATTTTGAATATCTTTTAGTATGTTGTTATACATGAGGCCCTGAGCATGTGGTTAAAATCTTGTAATTATTAGAGTGGTGTATGAATTATAGTATTATCAAAAGTAATTCAGTGTTAGAATTTATTTTCTACAATTCTAAACCATAGGAAAATACTTTTATGAATTTCATGAGTTAAGATCCTTTTCAAATGTTTAATTACATGAAGTACATGATAATAGAAGTTTTATCCATGATTTAAAATACAAATTTAAAGACTAAGAACTTATAAACATGCCGAGTGCAGCACGAGGCAGCCGGACACCTCAGGAGCTATCCCCGCTTACGAACCAAGTCAAAAGTGGGTAACATTTATTTACAGTTACATCGATTAGAATGATGTGAATGATAAGTATGATGATATGATATGACACCTTCGGGTGTAGTACCAGGTTGACGAACCTTGGATGCCGGGTCTTCGGACCTTGGATGCCAGGTCTTCGGACCTTGGATGATTATGAGCAATGGTCAATCTTGTTAGTGTAACAGTCAATAAGCGTTATCCACTAAGATTTTTTCAAATCTTACGTTGTTATATTTAAATGTTTTCAGATCCGATTGGCAACGAAGCGGATGAGTAGCCAGCTGCACGGACTTCCCCTTTCCCTAGAAGCATATATATATATATATATAAATATGTGTGTTTTAATATGTGTTAGTATATATGTGTTGGCTATGTCGTATGTGTTCTAAAACGTCTATGTTGAATCAAGTAAACAGACTAATCGTTAAAGTATAATATGATTTTGATTTGTAAAGGTGGGTATGACACGAGTTGAATGTTTACATTTTATCTTGTATATAGTAAAAGAAAAAAAAAAAAAGGGTTCGTGTTTTCTAATTAAGTCTTCCGCTGAGTTTTATACTTAAGGCATCTTAATCACTTTTATCAGTTTAAAATGCATTTTGAGCACAAAAAAGCCATGGTAGTGTCCCAATCCTCCTCTTTTTGGTTTGGGGATCTACAGCGTGATACCACGCTGTAACACCCCGACCCAGTTTTGACGGATTGAGGCACTACCATGACGTTACATGCTCAAAATAAAATATTTGTATAAGGAAAAATTAAAATGATTAAAAATTCTTTTCGTAAAGAAACTCAGCGGAAGACTTAATTATGAAAACACGAGCCCTTCTTTTAAAAAATTGAAGGATCAAGATTTAAACATCCGACTCGTGTCTTACCCACATTTGTAAGTCAAAACCTTAAAGTATTTTAAAACATATGAAAATCTTACATAAAAAGTTAAACCAACATGGAAGGTTTCAGAAAGTGTTAAGCACCATCAAAACATACATATTAACATTAATCAAAACATATACTTCTCGGGAGGAGTCCATACAGTCGGCTACACATCCGTTTCGTTGTAAGGTGAACCTGAAAAGATTTAAAGGTAACATCATGAGATTCCTCCGGAGAGGAAGCCCAGTGGGATAACAATACTCTCTCATACATAGAAGCAATTAAATTATTAAGCACGTACTACATGTCCAACAGGCACGCTCACCCGTTTTGGACCCTCATAACATTAGACCAGGCACTCTCGCCCTTATGGTCACATAACATTAAGGAATGTGGGCACGCTAACCCACAAGACCTTGCTTTCATAGACCAGGCACTTGGCCCTTATGGTCGTCGCCCGGCGTGAAGCCCTCCCGGTTATAGCTACGGTGCTTCCCTCCGTAGATTTTCATACATATCTCACTAATTTAATTATCAACACGTAGTAGAGAGTAGAAGTTACCCACTTTTTGACTTGGTTCGTAAGCGGGGATAGCTCCTGAGGTGTCCGGCTGCCTCGTGCTGCACTCGGCATGTTTATAAGTTCTTAGTCTTTAAATTTGTATTTTAAATCATGGATAAAATTTCTATTATCATGTACTTCATGTAATTAAACATTTGAAAAGGATCTTAACTCATGAAATTCATAAAAGTATTTTCCTATGGTTTAGAATTGTAGAAAATAAATTCTAACACTGAATTACTTTTGATAATTTATTATAATTCATACACTACTCTAATAATTACAAGATTTTAACCATGATCTCATAACTGCATTTAGAATAAGCCACGAAAACAGTTTATAAAACTAACAATTGGCCAATTTTATAAAATTAAGTTTCTACAATCAAAACTACAACTTTTGGACTTAAAACTGCCTCATCTTTGAAAAATCACTATAATTCACATCCTTCTCCAAACATTACCAAATTTTAACCACATGCTCAGGGCCTCATGTATAACAACATACTAAAAGATATTCAAAATATTTAACTTTACCAATTTTATAAAAATACATTTCTAGGGGCTGAAACTGCATAGTTTAACTCAAACTGGGGCCACTTTGAAAAATCATTAAAATTCGTATACTTCTCCAAATGCTACCAAATTTTTACCATGCACCCACAACATCATGTATAACAACATACTAAAACAGGATTCGAAAATTCATAGCATAGGATTTTATAAAAATCGTTAGAGGGACTGCAATTTACTCAACTTTTCCATAGGATGATCTATTCCCTTATTCTCTTAACTAAATGATAAATCTAACTCTAACATACTTAATTAACCTCAAGAATATCATCATCACTTATTTAATCACACATGCAAAGAGTTTTAACAATATAATCAAGCATGCAAAGCCTATTTTAACATGCAATTGCACAATCAACACTCAAAGTTCACATATTTTGTAGATTAACCACATATAACAAACATGCAACCATTTCACCACCACATTTCTAGAAAAACCTTTAGATCATACATGCAACACTTATCTCAACATGCATTTCAATATTTAGGACCTAGTCATGCTCCTAAAAAGAAGATTGGTAAGGATTAGCCAAGTATACCTCTTGGATGCACAAACAAGAGTTCTTTGAAAATCTCCTTATTCTTTGGAAGATCTTGCTTTTCACTTAATTCTTGAAAGGGGCAGCAACTTTGTGAGGTGAGATGAAGATATCCTTGATGAAGGGAAAAAGGTGTAGAGAGAATATAGAGAAATTTTGCTAGAGAGAGAGTGGAGATGATCGAATGCAAGAGTGGGATGGATCCCTCTTACACACACATATATAACATAATACATGTAGATCATTCATTGTAGTATATATCTATTTGTGAGGTGATAATTAGTGTAGCATTGAGACTTGTAGTGATTTGATGGAGGTATGGGCTTGGAGTGTAATTCTTATCTAATATGACATATCTAATAATTGTAATCATAGAAATCATACATACATTTTATGTCCAAAAATTTGCACACTATGTAAGTCACACAAGTATGAATGATGATAAATTTAAATAGAACACATCATAAATGTCATACACTATATATCACATAATTCATCAATTAAAGATTCACTTAACTATGATTGGGCATACATTAGTCACATTTTCTATATTAATTATTTAATCTTGTTATATATAACTTGTCTTTTTTTTTTTTCTTTTTCTTACCCGTACATGTTGAGTGCATCACGATCGAGCTCGATTTCCTCAGATAGCTATCCTGCAAGACTCTTAGACTTAAAGAAACATTAGATCATTTCTTTTTGATAAAACATAAAGCTTGCCATGTAGAGATCATTTATAATAAATCATTTTAAAAAAATGATTTATGAATAAAAATATGCTATGCAGTTTTTTCTGAAAACGGGGTGTTACAGCGTGGTATCAGAGCCGAGGTTGGGTTTTTCCTCCTCGGTTTATAAATCAAAACATGTTTTTCCTTTAAAGCGGCGCTTATCTTTTGAAGTAATACAAGATTAAAAAAAAAAAAAACATAATATTACTTTGAAGTGTGAATGTTTAAGAAATTCAACCATTGATGGGAGGTCCGCAGCGAAGCTAAACATCCGTATCGTTTCGAGGTAAGCACACATGAGTAAATGTTTAAAAATGGTTTTCATGAAAGAAAAGTTATGAGAATGTTTATGCAAGATGTTTTATGTATATGGTATAAAGAAAATGTTTATGATGAACATGAATGATGACCATGAGTCGATGATAAGAAGGAAAGCATGAATGATGAATGAATCTATGAAGTATTTGATGAATTTCTCTTATTTAAATGTTTTATGATCCTCTTTGCATTTAAAATTTATCTTCAAATGCTTGTTTTATGAAAACTTTACATGTGTTTTAAAAGATAAAGTTACTTTATGAATACACATACATTATTCTACAAATGTACCCTCGAAGTTGTAAGACTAGAAATGACTTAAGAGTTCATTCGTTGTTTGATAAGATTTCCTAAGATGGACCATGATGAGACTCATAGACAATATCTAGAGATGGAGTATAGAGACTCTTATCAGTTTGAGCGGGAGGACATTCGGGAGTTCATAGCTAGGATTTCCCTTTCTCGTGAGAGAGCTCGTTTGAACGGGATGAAGGAAACCGATACCGAGGTGGCGGAACATCTTAGAGACAGAGTGCACCCAATGTTTAGAACCATAGCCCAGACAGTGTTCGGGAGACTAGTGGTTTATGATTGTGAGGTTGGTGCACGGATCGACTTTCGAGAATATTACTTGAGTCTTCAAGAGACGGTAGAACATTACGAGGCATGTTTGAGGGAGGCGATCGAGCTAGAGGCTGAGGCACATCACTACACGGTGCGAGCGAAGAACTGGGAGCTTCATATGCATACTATCCAAGAAACCCTAATTAAGACTTATGATGAGTATGAAAGACTTAATGCGCTCAGCCAAGAGTTATTTCAAGGAGCTAAGTCCATTAGAGCATCACTCGAATCGAAGAATGATCAGAGGCCACTGGAAATTCAGATGGAGAGGAGGAAATCATCACCTATAAGACCAAGAGGTAACTCCACAGTCAAAAGTGTACGACCCACCATTGCGGTTTCCCGAAGACCTTTACCAATATGCCCCAATTGTGACAAAAACCATAGAGGAGAGTGTTTACGAGGTAAAGGGGTATGTTTTCGATGTCGACAGCCGGGCCACAAAGTGAAGAATTGCGTTAACCAAATGAGCGTGCCGACAAAAAATAATTTTGCTCTTGGACCACGACTAGGAAGTTCCCAGAATCCAAACCTGAAGGGTAAGACCAAACTAAATGACATGTCAGAGATTGAGTCTGTCAAAGGAAGTAAGAACCCGGTTAAGGATTAGCATGAAGAAGGTGATGGGGCAAATGAAGCGAGGACAGGTACATTTCACTTCTCAAGTATACCAGCACATATTGTATTCGATACGAGGACTTTACACTCTTTAATGATAATACCTGTAAGAAAGAATATAGATGAGCTTTCATAGAAGATATCATTAGGAGAAACATCAAAATAAGAACTTAGCTAAGAATTTTAGGTGAGCTTGAGATGAGTGTGTGTTTTGCAGCCGACTATATACAATAGGAATAAAAGACTTTGACGTATACAAGGATTGAACAAGAACGTTACGTAAGAACAAAGTTGCGGTTCATTAGACGAAACAAGAAGTAGATTTAGGAACACCCCCTAACCATCGTTTTACCTTCTATGGAGTGAGAACCGTATATCATGCACCAACTATATTCGACGGAATTACAGTCGAAAGCAATGATGTGAAACATGCAAGGAAACATCGTATTGATTGAGAAAAAGAAGCGAAGCATCTGACGTTTCGATGTTAGGAATTTCACGACATCTTATGAAAGACCTTTAAGAATTTCATCCGTTCGACTCATGGGTTCACTTGCAATTTCATCTCCGAAGCTGCACCAATTTCAAAGACACCATATCGAATGATGCCGAAGGAGATGCAAGAATTGAAGGTTGAAGACCAGATCTTTTGCATAAGACCTTCATCTAATTTAGTGTCTCACCTCAGGGAGAATCTATGTTGTTCGTGAAGAAGAATGATAGATCGATTAGAATATGCTTTGTTTATCGAGTAGCTCTCTTAGGACACGAGACCATGTTACAAGGGATAAGTTGACCCTCCATCTTATTCAAATGAAGCTCACAGCTTCCTTGGTTTGGCAGGGTACTACAGAAGATTCACCCAGAATTCTCACGTTTATCTAAGCCTCTCACATGACTTAGAATCGTTTATAGAAGTTCACACGTTGAATATCTGACATTACCTATATGGGAAATGTGTGAAATATACACGGATCATGAGAATCTCGAATACATCTTCACACAAAAGAAGTCGACATGCGTCAAAGAAGATGAAGAACCGATAAAAGTACTACGTGTACCATCCGCTATCCCCAAGCGAGATAAACGTTGTGGAAAACGCAATCAACAGGACAATTCATTGTATATTCTACAAGATGGAGCTACCATTCGTTTACCCAGCGTGAACAACAATAAAGCCTGTCGCATCGACAACCAAACCGACTCTGATCAAGGAATACATGGCAAAGCTCAAAGGAAATGACAAATTCCTCAAGTTGATGCGAAATATATTTAAGATGAACGACTAGAGATTTTTATTTTGTTAGTCTTGGATGAAGTTATGACGTTTAAAGGTAGTTTTGTGCGCCGAAGAGTGATGAGATACAAAGTGAGGTATTGAATGGCGTATACCACGTTTTACGCCATGCACCCCGTAAAGATGAAGATGTATAGAGGCCTTAGACAAAACTTTTGACAGAAAGGAATGAAGAAGTCAATAGAACAATTTGATTGGCAGATGTCTCACCTATCGAAGAATCAAATCCAATCGTTAACGACTTGCTGGATTAGAGAATCAGTTGAAAGTGCCGGAATGGGAGTGGAAGTATATATCGATAGATTTTGTTATAGGCATATCGGAAATTTTCTCAACAACGTGAGGTGATGAGGTCATTATCGATACGTTGACTAAAGTTGCTCGTTTTATTTCGGTTAAGATAACGCATTCCATATATCGGCTGACAAGATGGTACATTGATGGAAGGGTATGACAACATGAAGTACCAGCTTCGTTTGTGTCTCAACGGGACCTTTTTTTTTCACCACAAATATTTTTTGGAAGATGCAGTAGCTGGACACAAAACTACACTAAAGCTATGTCTTTCACCCGCAGATGGACAACAAATAGGAGAGAACAAATAGAATTTTTGGAGGATCTACATAGGACGTGCGTGTTTATTCACAAGGAAGTAAGGAAGAATATTTGTCGTTTTAGAATTCGCTAACAACAACGGTTATCAGTCTACCTTTTGAGTGATGTTGTATTATTTCGCTATATGGAAGGAGATATCGAACATCAATTTATGAGGATGAACTTGAGTAAATAAGATGATTGGTCTCAAGTGTGGAATGATATGTGGAAGCAATCACTAAGATCTAGATACGACAAGGGCTTTTCAAACTCGTAAATTTTTACGACAACTAACGAATGAAAGATTACAAGATCTAGGAGAAAGTAATACCTAATTTTGTGTTTAGGAAAGGAATAGTTCGTTTTGGGAAAATGAGAATGTTAAAGCCAAGATATATAAGGCTATATTG
This sequence comes from Scutellaria baicalensis, assembly GCA_005771605.1. NCBI lineage: Eukaryota > Viridiplantae > Streptophyta > Magnoliopsida > Lamiales > Lamiaceae > Scutellaria > Scutellaria baicalensis. The sequence continues at coordinate 65,147 of VALJ01000107.1, forward strand.
TTTTACCTTAACACTAGAGTTATTCGCGGTTTTTAACGTCTCCACACTTGTTGATGCTTCAAGAATACATACCAAACCCTAGTCACCTCATTAGACTTGAAGAACCTGAAGTCGATATAGACATCACCTATGAAGAACAACATGTAGGGCTTCTTAGAAGAAAGACCAATTTTTTTTTTTTTTTAGGGAATAACAAATGCCGCTAGTCTTAGTGCAATGGGTAGTCACGGGAAAAGAGATACAAAATGAGAACGTGAAGAATAGATTTTAAGATCTAACCCTGAGCTTAATGCTTAGTAAACCCAAATTTCGAGGACGAAATTTTTTAAAAGGAGGGGGGATTGTAACACCCCGTTTTCAGAAAAAACTGCATAGCATATTTTTATTCATAAATCATTTTTTTTAAAATGATTTATTATAAATGATCTCTACATGGCAAGCTTTATGTTTTATCAAAAAGAAATGATCTAATGTTTCTTTAAGTCTAAGAGTCTTGCAGGATAGCTATCCGAGGAAATCGAGCTCGATCGTGATGCACTCAACATGTATGGGTAAGAAAAAGAAAAAAAAAAAAAAAAGACAAGTTATATATAACAAGATTAAATAATTAATATAGAAAATGTGACTAATGTATGCCCAATCATAGTTAAGTGAATCTTTAATTGATGAATTATGTGATATATAGTGTATGACATTTATGATGTGTTCTATTTAAATTTATCATCATTCATACTTGTGTGACTTACATAGTGTGCAAATTTTTGGACATAAAATGTATGTATGATTTCTATGATTACAATTATTAGATATGTCATATTAGATAAGAATTACACTCCAAGCCCATACCTCCATCAAATCACTACAAGTCTCAATGCTACACTAATTATCACCTCACAAATAGATATATACTACAATGAATGATCTACATGTATTATGTTATATATGTGTGTGTAAGAGGGTCCATCCCACTCTTGCATTCGATCATCTCCACTCTCTCTCTAGCAAAATTTCTCTATATTCTCTCTACACCATTTTCCCTTCATCAAGGATATCTTCATCTCACCTCACAAAGTTGCTGCCCCTTTCAAGAATTAAGTGAAAAGCAAGATCTTCCAAAGAATAAGGAGATTTTCAAAGAACTCTTGTTTGTGCATCCAAGAGGTATACTTGGCTAATCCTTACCAATCTTCTTTTTAGGAGCATGACTAGGTCCTAAATATTGAAATGCATGTTGAGATAAGTGTTGTATGTATGATCTAAAGGTTTTTCTAGAAATGTGGTGGTGAAATGGTTGCATGTTTGTTATATGTGGTTAATCTACAAAATATGTGAACTTTGAGTGTTGATTGTGCAATTGCATGTTAAAATAGGCTTTGCATGCTTGATTATATTGTTAAAACTCTTTGCATGTGTGATTAAATAAGTGATGATGATATTCTTGAGGTTAATTAAGTATGTTAGAGTTAGATTTATCATTTAGTTAAGAGAATAAGGGAATAGATCATCCTATGGAAAAGTTGAGTAAATTGCAGTCCCTCTAACGATTTTTATAAAATCCTATGCTATGAATTTTCGAAACCTGTTTTAGTATGTTGTTATACATGATGTTTTGAGTGCATGTTAAATATTTGGTAGCATTTGGAGAAGTATACGAATTTTAATGATTTTTCAAAGTGGTCCATGTTTGAGTTACATCATACAGTTTCAGATCCTAGAGATTTATTTTTATAAAATCGGCCAAGTTAAATATTTTAAAACTGTTTTAGTATGATATTATACATGAATTTTTGAGTGCATGGTAAATATTTGGTAACATTTGGAGATGTATACGAATTATAATGATTTTTCGAAGTTGCCCCAGTTTGAGTTAAACTATGCAGTTTCAGCCCCTAGAAATGTATTTTTATAAAATTGGTAAAGTTAAATATTTTGAATATCTTTTAGTATGTTGTTATACATGAGGCCCTGAGCATGTGGTTAAAATTTGGTAATGTTTGGAGAAGGATGTGAATTATAGTGATTTTTCAAAGATGAGGCAGTTTTAAGTCCAAAAGTTGTAGTTTTGATTGTAGAAACTTAATTTTATAAAATTGGCCAATTGTTAGTTTTATAAACTGTTTTCGTGGCTTATTCTAAATGCAGTTATGAGATCATGGTTAAAATCTTGTAATTATTAGAGTAGTGTATGAATTATAATAAATTATCGAAAGTAATTCAGTGTTAGAATTTATTTTCTACAATTCTAAACCATAGGAAAATACTTTTATGAATTTCATGAGTTAAGATCCTTTTCAAATGTTTAATTACATGAAGTACATGATAATAGAAGTTTTATCCATGATTTAAAATACAAATTTAAAGACTAAGAACTTATAAACATGCCGAGTGCAGCACGAGGCAGCCGGACACCTCAGGAGCTATCCCCGCTTACGAACCAAGTCAAAAAGTGGGTAACTTCTACTCTCTACTACGTGTTGATAATTAAATTAGTAAGATATGTATGAAAATCTACGGAGGGAAGCACCGTAGCTATAACCGGGAGGGCTTCACGCCGGGCGACGACCATAAGGGCCAAGTGCCTGGTCTATGAAAGCAAGGTCTTGTGGGTTAGCGTGCCCACATTCCTTAATGTTATGTGACCATAAGGGCAAGAGTGCCGGGTCTAATGTTATGAGGGTCCAAAACGGGTGAGCGTGCCTGTTGGACATGTAGTACGTGCTTAATAATTTAATTGCTTCTATGTATGAGAGAGTATTGTTATCCCACTGGGCTTCCTCTCCGGAGGAATCTCATGATGTTACCTTTAAATCTTTTCAGGTTCAGCTTACAACGAAACGGATGTGTAGCTGGCTGTATGGACTCCTCCCGAGAAGTATATGTTTTGATTAATGTTAATATGTATGTTTTGATGGTGCTTAACACTTTCTGAAACCTTCCATGTTGGTTTAACTTTTTATGTAAGATTTTCATATGTTTTAAAATACTTTAAGGTTTTGACTTACAAATGTGGGTAAGACACAAGTCGGATGTTTAAATCTTGATCCTTCATATTTTTAAAAGAAAAAAAAAGGGCTCGTGTTTTCATAATTAAGTCTTCCGCTGAGTTTCTTTACGAAAATAATTTTTAATCTTTTTATTTTTCCTTTTACAAAATGCATTTCGAGCACATTAAGTTATGGTAGTGCCCCAATCCCTAAAAAAAAAAAATGGGTCGGGGTGTTACAGCGTGGTATCAGAGCCGAGGTTGGGTTTTTCCTCCTCGGTTTATAAATCAAAACATGTTTTTCCTTTAAAGCGGCGCTTATCTTTTGAAGTAATACAAGATTAAAAAAAAAAAAACATAATATTACTTTGAAGTGTGAATGTTTAAGAAATTCAACCATTGATGGGAGGTCCGCAGCGAAGCTAAACATCCGTATCGTTTCGAGGTAAGCACACATGAGTAAATGTTTAAAAATGGTTTTCATGAAAGAAAAGTTATGAGAATGTTTATGCAAGATGTTTTATGTATATGGTATAAAGAAAATGTTTATGATGAACATGAATGATGACCATGAGTCGATGATAAGAAGGAAAGCATGAATGATGAATGAATCTATGAAGTATTTGATGAATTTCTCTTATTTAAATGTTTTATGATCCTCTTTGCATTTAAAATTTATCTTCAAATGCTTGTTTTATGAAAACTTTACATGTGTTTTAAAAGATAAAGTTACTTTATGAATACACATACATTATTCTACAAATGTACCCTCGAAGTTGTAGTTTTGATTGTAGAAACTTAATTTTATAAAATTGGCCAATTGTTAGTTTTATAAACTGTTTTCGTGGCTTATTCTAAATGCAGTTATGAGATCATGGTTAAAATCTTGTAATTATTAGAGTAGTGTATGAATTATAATAAATTATCAAAAGTAATTCAGTGTTAGAATTTATTTTCTACAATTCTAAACCATAGGAAAATACTTTTATGAATTTCATGAGTTAAGATCCTTTTCAAATGTTTAATTACATGAAGTACATGATAATAGAAGTTTTATCCATGATTTAAAATACAAATTTAAAGACTAAGAACTTATAAACATGCCGAGTGCAGCACGAGGCAGCCGGACACCTCAGGAGCTATCCCCGCTTACGAACCAAGTCAAAAAGTGGGTAACTTCTACTCTCTACTACGTGTTGATAATTAAATTAGTAAGATATGTATGAAAATCTACGGAGGGAAGCACCGTAGCTATAACCGGGAGGGCTTCACGCCGGGCGACGACCATAAGGGCCAAGTGCCTGGTCTATGAAAGCAAGGTCTTGTGGGTTAGCGTGCCCACATTCCTTAATGTTATGTGACCATAAGGGCGAGAGTGCCTGGTCTAATGTTATGAGGGTCCAAAACGGGTGAGCGTGCCTGTTGGACATGTAGTACGTGCTTAATAATTTAATTGCTTCTATGTATGAGAGAGTATTGTTATCCCACTGGGCTTCCTCTCCGGAGGAATCTCATGAGGTTACCTTTAAATCTTTTCAGGTTCAGCTTACAACGAAACGGATGTGTAGCCGACTGTATGGACTCCTCCCGAGAAGTATATGTTTTGATTAATGTTAATATGTATGTTTTGATGGTGCTTAACACTTTCTGAAACCTTCCATGTTGGTTTAACTTTTTATGTAAGATTTTCATATGTTTTAAAATACTTTAAGGTTTTGACTTACAAATGTGGGTAAGACACGAGTCGGATGTTTAAATCTTGATCCTTCAATTTTTTAAAAGAAGGGCTCGTGTTTTCATAATTAAGTCTTCCGCTGAGTTTTATACTTAAGGCATCTTAATCACTTTTATCAGTTTAAAATGCATTTTGAGCACAAAAAAGTCATGGTAGTGTCCCAATCCTCCTCTTTTTGGTTTGGGGTGCTACAACGGCGTTGTATTAAAACACATCCCAATCCTGACTTAGATGCATCAGTGTAAATCTCAAACCCTTCAGATCCATTAGGCACTGTTAGGACAGGTGCTGAAGTCAACTTCTGCTTTAATTCATTGAAACTCGATTCACACTCAGGAGTCCATATGAACTTTTCATTCTTCTTCGTAAGCTGTGTGAGGGGTTTAGCGATTCGTGAGAAGTTTTGAATAAATCTCCTGTAGTATCCCGCCAAACCAATGAAACTACGAACTTCATTTGCATTAGTCGGAGTCTTCCAGTTAAGAACCGCATCTACTTTTGATGGATCGACCTCAATTCCTTGTGATGTAACCACATGTCCTAAGAAGGCTACTCGATTTAGCCAAACTGACACTTACTAAACTTGGCATACAACTTCTCCCGCCGTAAAATTTCTAATACAACTCTGAGGTGTTCTTCATGCTGCTTTGTATCTTTCGAGTAAACCAATATATCATCGATGAAAACAATGACAAATTTGTCCAAAAACTCATGGAACACACGGTTCATCATATCCATGAACACAGCAGGTGCATTGGTTACCCCAAAAGGCATTACGGTAAACTCATAGTGACCGTATCGGGTTCTAAATGCTGTTTTTGGAATGTCACTTTCTCTAACTTTTAACTGATGATATCCTGATCTAAGGTCAATCTTGGAAAACGTACAAGCATTCTTCAGCTGATCAAACAGGTCTTCAATCCTTGGTAAGGATACTTGTTCTTAATTGTCAACCTATTAAGCTCTCTATAATCGATGCACATTCTCATCGATCCATCTTTCTTTTTCACAAACAATACCGGTGCTCCCCAAGGTGAGGCACTCGGTCGGATGAATTTCTTATCTAACAGTTCTTGTATTTGGACTTTCAACTCCTGCAACTCCTTTGGTGCCATTCGGTATGGAGCCCTTGATATTGGTGCAGCTCCAGGAACCAGATCGATAGTGAACTCCACAGGCCGATCGGGTGGAATTCCTGATAGGTCTTCGGGAAACACATCTGGATAATCCTTTACAATTGGGACATCAGCAGGTGTCAACTTCTTCTCTTCTACCTTCACAATGTTTACCAAATATGCTTCACATCCCTTTTTGTTCCATAACTTGACTGCTTTCAATGCAGATATAACTGGTATATTCCCTCTAGTTCTTGCACCGTAGAAGGTGAAATGATGACCATCTGGTGTTTCTAGGTCCACTTCTCGTTCAGCACAACGAATCACAGCTTTGTTCTTACACAACCAATCCATTCCCAAAATAACATCAAAACCTTTCATTCCGATCACATACAAGTCAGCTGCAAGATCATATTTGTCTAGAGACATCTTAACATTTTGGGCTAAGTTCTTAATTTTGATCGTCTCTCCGGAGGGTAATCTAACCTCTAGATTCATATTTCTTATGCAATCTAGTTTAAGTTCTTTCTTAAAGGTATCAGATATAAAAGAGTGTGATGCTCCTGAATCGAACAGAACATATGCTGGTGTACCTGAGAAGCATAACATACCTGTCATCGTTTCATTCATCCTATCAGCTTCTTCTAGATGATCCTCATATGGATTCTCCTTTTCTTCAGCGAAATCAATTCCTGGAAGAGCGTTCAGTTTGGCCTTGCTTTTGGTGTTTGGGTTTCGAGGAACTCCTGGTCGTGGTCCGGGTACATTACCACTTCTGGCTGGTACGTTTGCCCGAAAAGTGCACTCATAGGCTCTGTGGCCTGGCTGATGGCACTGAAAACAGATATCTTTGCCCAATAAGCACTCCCCTCGATGGATCTTATTACAATTTGAGCATATCGGTGTTGTTCTTGGGGGCCCTGCAATGATGGGTCGGACATTTTTGACTGCGATGTTACTTCTTGGACCCATAAGTGGTGCTCCCTTCCTTTTCAATTGATTTACAACCGGCCTTTGTTCATTCTCCAGCCCCAAACTCATTGATACTATACGAGCCCTCTCAAACACATCCCTAAAATGTGGTAACCTTAAACCAGATACGATCCCTCCAACTTCTGGGCGTAGACCCCTCTCAAACCTACGCGCCTTTCGATCATCGGTGTTGACTAAGTGTGGAGCGTATCGGGAGAGTGAATTAAATTTACGCTCATATTCAGTCACAGTGTTGGTTCCTTGACGAAGGTTCATGAACTCAATTTCTTTTTGATCCCTCAAGGCTTGTGGAAAGTAGCGATTGAGAATGATTTCCTTGAATTCTTCCCATTCAAGGCCACGTCTTGCTTCCACCGTTAGGGTCCTCTCGTGGGATTGCCACCACTGGCCAGCATCTTCGGCTAACTGGAACCTTGCACACGAGACTTTTTGAGTTTCTGACAGCTCCATGTGCTCAAAAATTCTCTCTAACTCAGCAATCCATTCTTCTGTAGCCATTGGTCCTTCTTTTCCCCTAAATCTGGGCGGTTGGAAACGTCTAAACTGTTCAATCACATGGTTCGCCTTAAGTTGGGGTTCCTCATGGTTATCTGAAGTAGGTGCTGTCCGTTGCTGCATAAAATCTCGCAAGTGAGCAAAGAAGTCTCTTGCCATGTCGGCGTTAGCATTTTGCCCCCCGGTTTGCCCTTCCTCTGCTTGCTGCCTAATTCTTGTTGTCTAGTGGGTGAGTCCATAGTGCTTGCTCTGTAATATTGATAAAACATTTTTTTTTTAATCTCTTATTGAAATCATTTGAAAATTCAAAAAAAAATATATATATATATTGTTTTTCATTGGTTCAAAACATTTACATATGGTACAAAACACATAGTGAAACGAAAACGAAGCATACATATATATATATATCATTGTCTCATACAAGGAAACTTCGGGATCTCATTGTCCCCCTTTTCAAAAACAAAATAAGTTTTCCTTAAAGACAAGCACTACATCCAAGACTGTATATATGTCAAAAGGTCGGATGTGCAAGCCATACTACTAACCGGGGCGCTCTACTATACTAGCCTACCGGTGAAACAAAAACTACGATCCACAGCTTCCACTAAAAGTTGTCCTTAATCTTCCTCCTCCTCTAACCATCCACAGCAGGGGCGTTTTGACACACGCCCTCCATCGTCTGCAGGCTGGCCACTAGGACCTGCCTCATCCTCAACTAGCCATCCACCATCCTGAACTGGAGCCGTCGATACAGGTGGGTGTATATATGACAGACGATCTTGTGATCCAGCTGTGGTCGGGCCTTCATTATGTCTCGCAGCGAGATGCTCCCCCATCCCAAATGATGCTCTAAGAGACTCAGCTCTCTGCAACAACTCGTGGTTGCGCTTACTGAGCCTTTCATGCTCAGCTTTTGCCTCTGCTAGGCTCTTCTCAAGAGTGTGCACGCGAACCTGCCAGTTCATCGCTCGTACCACACAGCGATGTGCCTCGGTCTCCAGCTCGACCGCCTCTTTCAAATGTGCCTCGTAATGCTCCACTGCCTCCTGTAAGCTCAAGCAAAAGGCTCGAAACTCCATCTGAGCACCGACCTCACAATCGTAAACTATCAAACGCGTGAACACCTTCTGCGCTATGGTCCTATACATCGGGAGGACCCTAGCTCTAAGATGCTTGGCCGCCTCAAAGTCGGTGTCGACCATCCCGTACATGCGAGCCCTCATACGGCAGTCGGTAATCCTAGCTATGAACTCACGTAGTTCCTCCCATCCTACCTGGTAGCAGTCCCTATACTCCCTCTCTAATTGATACTTACGGGCCTCATCACGATCCATCCTAAGTAAAGTTATCATCAAACGACAATACAACTCTACATTAACCTTAGTCTCACAGCTCGGGTACGTTTCTAAAGGGTAATGCATGTATTTTTTTTTTTTTTAGAAACAACTTTTCTCATTAAACATAAAGGTAAGCATTAAAGGTAAATGATACTAGCATATTAAACATTTTAAACGTAAAAGAGAACAACAAATATAACACTCAAATTGAAGTAATTCCTTTCACACTTCATCATACTATTCCTCTTTCATGCTTCTCTTTCATATCATGGACTCAAAATCTTTATAACATAAGTGGTTCATTCATGTCATAATACATAGAACATTAATTTCACTCGCTCCATAAACGTTCAAAATTCAAAGTGAAACTTTCATTCAATTTCTCACCTTGGAACGACTCGGATGCTTAGCTTCGCTGTGGACTCCCTTTCATTAAACTCTTCAACATATAATCATTCACAATTTCATTATAAATAAAACGTTTGATTTACAATCCGAGGAGGCAAAACCCAACCTCGGCTCTGATACCACGCTGTAGCGCCCCAAACCAAAAAGAGGAGGATTGGGACACTACCATGGCTTTTTGTGCTCAAAATGCATTTTAAACTGATAAAAGTGATTAAGATGCCTTAAGTATAAAACTCAGCGGAAGACTTAATTAGAAAACACGAACCCTTTTTTTTTTTTCTTTTACTATATACAAGATAAAATGTAAACATTCAACTCGTGTCATACCCACCTTTACAAATCAAAATCATATTATACTTTAACGATTAGTCTGTTTACTTGATTCAACATAGACGTTTTAGAACACATTCGACATAGCCAACACATATATACTAACACATATTAAAACACACATATTTATATATATATATATATGCTTCTAGGGAAAGGGGAAGTCCGTGCAGCTGGCTACTCATCCGCTTCGTTGTCAATCGGATCTGAAAACATTTAAATATAATAACGTAAGATTTGAAAAAATCTTAGTGGATAACGCTTATTGACTGTTACACTAACAAGATTGACCATTGCTCATAATCATCCAAGGTCCGAAGACCTGGCATCCAAGGTCCGAAGACCCGGCATCCAAGGTTCGTCAACCTGGTACTATACCCGAAGGTGTCATATCATATCATCATACTTATCATTCACATCATTCTAATCGATGTAACTGTAAATAAATGTTACCCACTTTTGACTTGGTTCGTAAGCGGGGATAGCTCCTGAGGTGTCCGGCTGCCTCGTGCTGCACTCGGCATGTTTATAAGTTCTTAGTCTTTAAATTTGTATTTTAAATCATGGATAAAACTTCTATTATCATGTACTTCATGTAATTAAACATTTGAAAAGGATCTTAACTCATGAAATTCATAAAAGTATTTTCCTATGGTTTAGAATTGTAGAAAATAAATTCTAACACTGAATTACTTTTGATAATTTATTATAATTCATACACTACTCTAATAATTACAAGATTTTAACCATGATCTCATAACTGCATTTAGAATAAGCCACGAAAACAGTTTATAAAACTAACAATTGGCCAATTTTATAAAATTAAGTTTCTACAATCAAAACTACAACTTTTGGACTTAAAACTGCCTCATCTTTGAAAAATCACTATAATTCACATCCTTCTCCAAACATTACCAAATTTTAACCACATGCTCAGGGCCTCATGTATAACAACATACTAAAAGATATTCAAAATATTTAACTTTACCAATTTTATAAAAATACATTTCTAGGGGCTGAAACTGCATAGTTTAACTCAAACTGGGGCCACTTTGAAAAATCATTAAAATTCGTATACTTCTCCAAATGCTACCAAATTTTTACCACGCACCCACAACATCATGTATAACAACATACTAAAACAGGATTCGAAAATTCATAGCATAGGATTTTATAAAAATCGTTAGAGGGACTGCAATTTACTCAACTTTTCCATAGGATGATCTATTCCCTTATTCTCTTAACTAAATGATAAATCTAACTCTAACATACTTAATTAACCTCAAGAATATCATCATCACTTATTTAATCACACATGCAAAGAGTTTTAACAATATAATCAAGCATGCAAAGCCTATTTTAACATGCAATTGCACAATCAACACTCAAAGTTCACATATTTTGTAGATTAACCACATATAACAAACATGCAACCATTTCACCACCACATTTCTAGAAAAACCTTTAGATCATACATGCAACACTTATCTCAACATGCATTTCAATATTTAGGACCTAGTCATGCTCCTAAAAAGAAGATTGGTAAGGATTAGCCAAGTATACCTCTTGGATGCACAAACAAGAGTTCTTTGAAAATCTCCTTATTCTTTGGAAGATCTTGCTTTTCACTTAATTCTTGAAAGGGGCAGCAACTTTGTGAGGTGAGATGAAGATATCCTTGATGAAGGGAAAATGGTGTAGAGAGAATATAGAGAAATTTTGCTAGAGAGAGAGTGGAGATGATCGAATGCAAGAGTGGGATGGATCCCTCTTACACACACATATATAACATAATACATGTAGATCATTCATTGTAGTATATATCTATTTGTGAGGTGATAATTAGTGTAGCATTGGGACTTGTAGTGATTTGATGGGGGTATGGGCTTGGAGTGTAATTCTTATCTAATATGACATATCTAATAATTGTAATCATAGAAATCATACATACATTTTATGTCCAAAAATTTGCACACTATGTAAGTCACACAAGTATGAATGATGATAAATTTAAATAGAACACATCATAATGTCATACACTATATATCACATAATTCATCAATTAAAGATTCACTTAACTATGATTGGGCATACATTAGTCACATTTTCTATATTAATTATTTAATCTTGTTATATATAACTTGTCCTTTTTTTTTTCTTACCCGTACATGTTGAGTGCATCACGATCGAGCTCGATTTCCTCGGATAGCTATCCTGCAAGACTCTTAGACTTAAAGAAACATTAGCTCATTTATTATATATAAATCATATAACTTTTAAATGGTAAAAAAAAATACATTATAACCATAAATTATTTAAAAGAAATTAAACTTATACGCAAAAATATGTTATGCAAGGTTTTTCTGAAAATGGGGGTGTTACAACTCTCCCCTCCTTTTAAAAATTTCGTCCTCGAAATTTGAACTTACGATGTAAAAAGTTCGGGGTAAGATTTCTACCATATGTAAATGTTTTGAACCAATGAAAAAACAATATATATATATATATATATATATATCATTGTCTCATACAAGGAAACTTTGGGATCTCATTGTCCCCTTTTCAAAAACAAAATAAGTTTTCCTTAAAGACAAGCACTACATCCAAGACTGTATATATGTCAAAAGGTCGGATGTGCAAGCCATACTACTAACCGGGGTGCTTTACTATACTAGCCTACCGGTGAAACAAAAACTACGATCCACAGCTTCCACTAAAAGTTGTCCTTAATCTTCCTCCTCCTCTAACCATCCACAGCAGGGGCGTTTTGACACACGCCCTCCATCGTCTGCAGGCTGGCCACTAGGACCTGCCTCATCCTCAACTAGCCATCCACCATCCTGAACTGGAGCCGTCGATATAGGTGGGTGTATATATGACAGACGATCTTGTGATCCAGCTGTGGTCGGGCCTTCATTATGTCTCGCAGCGAGATGCTCCCCCATCCCAAATGATGCTCTAAGAGACTCAGCTCTCTGCAACAACTCGTGGTTGCGCTTACTGAGCCTTTCATGCTCAGCTTTTGCCTCTGCTAGGCTCTTCTCAAGAGTGTGCACGCGAACCTGCCAGTTCATCGCTCGTACCACACAGCGATGTGCCTCGGTCTCCAGCTCGACCGCCTCTTTCAAATGTGCCTCGTAATGCTCCACTGCCTCCTGTAAGCTCAAGCAAAAGGCTCGAAACTCCATCTGAGCACCGACCTCACAATCGTAAACTATCAAACGCGTGAACACCTTCTGCGCTATGGTCCTATACATCGGGAGGACCCTAGCTCTAAGATGCTTGGCCGCCTCAAAGTCGGTGTCGACCATCCCGTACATGCGAGCCCTCATACGGCAGTCGGTAATCCTAGCTATGAACTCACGTATTTCCTCCCATCCTACCTGGTAGCAGTCCCTATACTCCCTCTCTAATTGATGCTTACGGGCCTCATCACGATCCATCCTAAGTAAAGTTATCATCAAACGACAAGACAACTCTACATTAACCTTAGTCTCACAGCTCGGGTACGTTTCTAAAGGGTAATGCATGTATTTTTTTTTTTTAGAAACAACTTTTCTCATTAAACATAAAGGTAAGCATTAAAGGTAAATGATACTAGCATATTAAACATTTTAAACGTAATAGAGAACAACAAATATAACACTCAAATTGAAGTAATTCCTTTCACACTTCATCATACTATTCCTCTTTCATGCTTCTCTTTCATATCATGGACTCAAAATCTTTATAACATAAGTGGTTCATTCATGTCATAATGCATAGAACATTAATTTCACTCGCTCCATAAACGTTCAAAATTCAAAGTGAAACTTTCATTCAATTTCTCACCTTGGAACGACTCGGATGCTTAGCTTCGCTGTGGACTCCCTTTCATTAAACTCTTCAACATATAATCATTCACAATTTCATTATAAATAAAACGTTTGATTTACAATCCGAGGAGGCAAAACCCAACCTCGGCTCTGATACCACGCTTTGTGTAGCGCCCCAAACCAAAAAGAGGAGGATTGGGACACTACCATGGCTTTTTTGTGCTCAAAATGCATTTTAAACTGATAAAAGTGATTAAGATGCCTTAAGTATAAAACTCAGCGGAAGACTTAATTAGAAAACACGAACCCTTTTTTTTTTTCTTTTACTATATACAAGATAAAATGTAAACATTCAACTCGTGTCATACCCACCTTTACAAATCAAAATCATATTATACTTTAACGATTAGTCTGTTTACTTGATTCAACATAGACGTTTTAGAACACATTCGACATAGCCAACACATATATACTAACACATATTAAAACACACATATTTATATATATATATATATATATGCTTCTAGGGAAAGGGGAAGTCCGTGCAGCTGGCTACTCATCCGCTTCGTTGCCAATCGGATCTGAAAACATTTAAATATAATAACGTAAGATTTGAAAAAATCTTAGTGGATAACGCTTATTGACTGTTACACTAACAAGATTGACCATTGCTCATAATCATCCAAGGTCCGAAGACCTGGCATCCAAGGTCCGAAGACCCGGCATCCAAGGTTCGTCAACCTGGTACTACACCCGAAGGTGTCATATCATATCATCATACTTATCATTCACATCATTCTAATCGATGTAACTGTAAATAAATGTTACCCACTTTTGACTTGGTTCGTAAGCGGGGATAGCTCCTGAGGTGTCCGGCTGCCTCGTGCTGCACTCGGCATGTTTATAAGTTCTTAGTCTTTAAATTTGTATTTTAAATCATGGATAAAACTTCTATTATCATGTACTTCATGTAATTAAACATTTGAAAAGGATCTTAACTCATGAAATTCATAAAAGTATTTTCCTATGGTTTAGAATTGTAGAAAATAAATTCTAACACCGGATTACTTTTGATAAATTACTATAATTCATACACCACTCTAATAATTACAAGATTTTAACCACATGCTCAGGGCCTCATGTATAACAACATACTAAAGATATTCAAAATATTTAACTTTACCGATTTTATAAAAAAACATTTCTAGGGGCTGAAACTGCATAATTTAACTCAAACTGGGGCAACTTCGAAAATTCATTATAATTCGTATAATTCTCCAAATGTTACCAAATTTTTACCATGCACTCAAACCTTCATGTATAATATCATACTAAAACAGTTTTAAAATATTTCACTTGACCGATTTTATAAAAATAAATTTCTAGGATCTGAAACTGTATGATGTAACTCAAACATGGACCACTTTGAAAATCATTAAAATTTTTATAATTCTCCAAATGTTACCAAATTTTTACCATGCACTCAAACCTTCATGTATAATATCATACTAAAAGAGTTTTAAAATATTTCACTTGACCGATTTTATAAAAATAAATTTCTAGGATCTGAAACTGTATGATGTAACTCAAACATGGACCACTTTGAAAAATCATTAAAATTTGTATAATTCTCCAAATGTTACCAAATTTTTACCATGTACTCAAACCTTCATGTATAATATCATACTAAAACAGTTTTAAAATATTTCACTTGACAGATTTTATAAAAATAAATTTCTAGGATCTGAAACTGTATGATGTAACTCAAACATGGACCACTTTGAAAAATCATTAAAATTTGTATAATTCTCCAACTGTTACCAAATTTTTACCATGCACTCACAACATCATGTATAACAACATACTAAAACAGGTTTCGAATATTCATAGCATAGGATTTTATAAAAATCGTTAGAGGGGACTGCAATTTACTCAACTTTTCCATAGGATGATCTATTCCTTATTCTCTTAACTAAATGATAAATCTAACTCTAACAAACTTAATTAACCTCAAGAATATCATCATCACTTATTTAATCACACATGCAAAGAGTTTTAACAATATAATCAAGCATGCAAAGCCTATTTTAACATGCAATTGCACAATCAACACTCAAAGTTCACATATTTTGTAGATTAAACCACATATAACAAAACATGCAACCATTTCACCACCACATTTCTAAAAAACCTTTAGATCATACATGCAACACTTATCTCAACATGCCTTTCAATATTTAGGACCTAGTCATGCTCCTAAAAAGAAGATTGGTAAGGATTAGCCAAGTATACCTCTTGGATGCACAAACAAGAGTTCTTTGAAATCTCCTTATTCTTTGGAAGATCTTGCTTTTCACTTAATTCTTGAAAGGGGCAGCAACTTTGTGAGGTGAGATGAAGATATCCTTGATGAAGGGAAAATGGTGTAGAGAGAATATAGAGAATTTTGCTAGAGAGAGAGTGGAGATGATCGAATGCAAGAGTGGGATGGATCCCTCTTACACACACATATATAACATAATACATGTAGATCATTCATTGTAGTATATATCTATTTGTGAGGTGATAATTAGTGTAGCATTGGGACTTGTAGTGATTTGATGGGGGTATGGGCTTGGAGTGTAATTCTTATCTAATATGACATATCTAATAATTGTAATCATAGAAATCATACATACATTTTATGTCCAAAAATTTGCACACTATGTAAGTCACACAAGTATGAATGATGATAAATTTAAATAGAACACATCATAAATGTCATACACTATATATCACATAATTCATCAATTAAAGATTCACTTAACTATGATTGGGCATACATTAGTCACATTTTCTATATTAATTATTTAATCTTGTTATATATAACTTGTCCTTTTTTTTTCTTACCCGTACATGTTGAGTGCATCACGATCGAGCTCGATTTCCTCGGATAGCTATCCTGCAAGACTCTTAGACTTAAAGAAACATTAGCTCATTTATTATATATAAATCATATAACTTTTAAATGGTAAAAAAAAATACATTATAAACCATAAATTATTTAAAGAAAATAAACTTATACGCAAAAATATGTTATGCAAGGTTTTTCTGAAAATGGGGTGTTACAACTCTCCCCTCCTTTTAAAAATTTCGTCCTCGAAATTTGAACTTACGATGTAAAAAGTTCGGGGTAAGATTTTCGAATCTCATCCTCACGTTCCCAAGTTGCTTCTTCTTTTCCGTGACTACCCCATCGAACTAAGACTAGAGGTATCTCCTTATTTCTTAAGGTTTTGGTCTTTCTCCTAAGAATACTCATAGGCCGCTCTTCGTAGGTGAGATCCTTATTGATTTCAAGCTCTTCAAGTCTAATGACATGACTAGGGTCTGATACGTATTTCGAAGCATTGATACGTGAAAGACATTATGAACGGCAGATAACTCAGGGTTTAAGGCAAGTCGATACGCTACATCCCCAATCCGTTCCAGGATTTCAAACGGTCCTATGTATCTTGGCTTTAATTTCCCTCTTTTCCCAAAACGAATTATTCCCTTCATAGGCGCAACCTTTAAAAACACCTTGTCCCCTATAACGAAATGCAAATCCTTCCTTCGCAAATCAGCGTATGATTTTTGTCGACTTTGAGAAACCTTAATCCTTTCCTTGATCTTACTGACTGCTTCTACAGATCTTTCCACTATTTCCGGACCAAGGATCTTCTTCACACCGACTTCATCCCAATGAATTGGTGTTCGACATCTTCTTCCATAAAGTGCCTCATATGGCGCCATCCCAATGGTAGACTGATGACTGTTGTTGTAAGCAAATTCTACTAAGGATAAATAATCTTCCCAACTTCCTCCAAAATCAAACACACACGCCCTTAGCAGATCTTCCAAAATTCTGTTTGTTCTTTCTGATTGTCCATCTGTTTGTGGGTGAAAGGCAGTGCTGAAGTTCAGTTTGGTGCCCAATGCCAACTGCAAACTCTTCCAAAATTTTGAAGTGAAACGTGAATCTCGGTCAGACACAATTGAAACGGGTACTCCATGTAGTCGTACCACTCTGTCAATGTATAACTTTGCCAGTTGATCCATGGAATATGTCATCTTAATCGGAATAAAACGAGCTACTTGGTTAGCCTATCAACAATTACCCATATAGTTTCGTGTTGTTTAAGGGTCATTGGAAGACCTGTAATAAAATCCATCGTTATATGCTCCCATTTCCATTCTGGCACTTCTAAAGGATTCATCAATCCAGCTGGTCGTTGTTGATCGGATTTAAATCTTTGGCAAGTGAGACATCTGCTCACAAATTCTGCTATTGATCTCTTCATTCCTCTCCACCAAAAATTTTGTCTGAGGTCTCTGTACATCTTCGTCTCTCCAGGATGCACCGTATAAGGAGTGTTATGAGCTTCTCTCATTATCTCTCTTCGTATTTCATGGTTTTTCGGCACACATATTCTCCCTCTAAACATCAAAGCTCCATCTGATGCTATTGAGAAATCTCCAGATTTTCCTTCTTGGACTTTATGTCGAACTGAATTTAGGAATTCGTCGCTCCTCTGAATTTCTTTCAGCTGTTCTCTCAGAGTTGGCACGACTGTTAGTGTGGCTAGCATTGTCGTTACTTGTGTTGGCTCTACAAAAATTAGATTCATCTTGCCAAAGTCTTCAATCAATTGATTCTGTTGAGTAGGCAACAAGGTCACATTGCTTCCCTCCTTCCTGCTGAGAGCATCTGCCACAATGTTCGCCTTTCCTGGATGGTAGTGAATGGTACAATCGTAATCCTTTACCAATTCTAACCATCTTCTTTGACGCATGTTGAGTTCCTTTTGTGTGAAGAAGTACTTTAAGCTCTTATGATCTGTATAAATTTCACATTTTCCCCCATACAGATAGTGTCTCCATATTTTTAATGCATGAACTACTGCAGCCAGTTCTAAGTCATGTGTCGGATAGTTTTGTTCATGCACTTTCAACTGCCGTGATGCGTAAGCCACAACCTTCCCACGTTGCATTAAAACACATCCCAATCCTGACTTAGATGCATCAGTGTAAATCTCAAACCCTTCAGATCCATTAGGCACTGTTAGGACAGGTGCTGAAGTCAACTTCTGCTTTAATTCATTGAAACTCGATTCACACTCAGGAGTCCATATGAACTTTTCATTCTTCTTCGTAAGCTGTGTGAGGGGTTTAGCGATTCGTGAGAAGTTTTGAATAAATCTCCTGTAGTATCCCGCCAAACCAATGAAACTACGAACTTCATTTGCATTAGTCGGAGTCTTCCAGTTAAGAACCGCATCTACTTTTGATGGATCGACCTCAATTCCTTGTGATGTAACCACATGTCCTAAGAAGGCTACTCGATTTAGCCAAAACTGACACTTACTAAACTTGGCATACAACTTCTCCCGCCGTAAAATTTCTAATACAACTCTGAGGTGTTCTTCATGCTGCTTTGTATCTTTCGAGTAAACCAATATATCATCGATGAAAACAATGACAAATTTGTCCAAAAACTCATGGAACACACGGTTCATCATATCCATGAACACAGCAGGTGCATTGGTTACCCCAAAAGGCATTACGGTAAACTCATAATGACCGTATCGGGTTCTAAATGCTGTTTTTGGAATGTCAATTTCTCTAACTTTTAACTGATGATATCCTGATCTAAGGTCAATCTTGGAAAACGTACAAGCATTCTTCAGCTGATCAAACAGGTCTTCAATCCTTGGTAAAGGATACTTGTTCTTAATTGTCAACCTATTAAGCTCTCTATAATCGATGCACATTCTCATCGATCCATCTTTCTTTTTCACAAACAATACCGGTGCTCCCCAAGGTGAGGCACTCGGTCGGATGAATTTCTTATCTAACAGTTCTTGTATTTGGACTTTCAACTCCTGCAACTCCTTTGGTGCCATTCGGTATGGAGCCCTTGATATTGGTGCAGCTCCAGGAACCAGATCGATAGTGAACTCCACAGGCCGATCGGGTGGAATTCCTGATAGGTCTTCGGGAAACACATCTGGATAATCCTTTACAATTGGGACATCAGCAGGTGTCAACTTCTTCTCTTCTACCTTCACAATGTTTACCAAATATGCTTCACATCCCTTTTTGTTCCATAACTTGACTGCCTTCAATGCAGATATAACTGGTATATTCCCTCTAGTTCTTGCACCGTAGAAGGTGAAATGATGACCATCTGGTGTTTCTAGGTCCACTTCTCGTTCAGCACAACGAATCACAGCTTTGTTCTTACACACCAATCCATTCCCAAAATAACATCAAAACCTTTCATTCCGATCACATACAAGTCATCTGCAAGATCATATTTGTCTAGAGACATCTTAACATTTTGGGCTAAGTTCTTAATTTTGATCGTCTCTCCGGAGGGTAATCTAACCTCTAGATTCATATTTCTTATGCAATCTAGTTTAAGTTCTTTCTTAAAGGTATCAGATATAAAAGAGTGTGATGCTCCTGAATCGAACAGAACATATGCTTGTGTACCTGAGAAGCATAACATACCTGTCATCGTTTCATTCATCCTATCAGCTTCTTCTAGATGATCCTCATATGGATTCTCCTTTTCTTCAGCGAAATCAATTCCTGGAAGAGCGTTCAGTTTGGCCTTGCCTTTGGTGTTTGGGTTTCGAGGAACTCCTGGTCGTGGTCCGGGTACATTACCACTTCTGGCTGGTACGTTTGCCCGAAAAGTGCACTCATAGGCTCTGTGGCCTGGCTGATGGCACTGAAAACAGATATCTTTGCCCAATAAGCACTCCCCTCGATGGATCTTATTACAATTTGAGCATATCGGTGTTGTTCTTGGGGGCCCTGCAGTGATGGGTCGGACATTTTTGACTGCGATGTTACTTCTTGGACCCATAAGTGGTGCTCCCTTCCTTTTCAATTGATTTACAACCGGCCTTTGTTCATTCTCCAGCCCCAAACTCATTGATACTATACGAGCCCTCTCAAACACATCCCTAAAATGTGGTAACCTTAAACCAGATACGATCCCTCCAACTTCTGGGCGTAGACCCCTCTCAAACCTACGCGCCTTTCGATCATCGGTGTTGACTAAGTGTGGAGCGTATCGGGAGAGTGAATTAAATTTACGCTCATATTCAGTCACAGTGTTGGTTCCTTGACGAAGGTTCATGAACTCAATTTCTTTTTGATCCCTCAAGGCTTGTGGAAAGTAGCGATTGAGAATGATTTCCTTGAATTCTTCCCATTCAAGGCCACGTTTTGCTTCCACCGTTAGGGTCCTCTCGTGGGATTGCCACCACTGGCCAGCATCTTCGGCTAACTGGAACCTTGCACACGAGACTTTTTGAGTTTCTGACAGCTCCATGTGCTCAAAAATTCTCTCTAACTCAGCAATCCATTCTTCTGTAGCCATTGGTCCTTCTTTTCCCCTAAATCTGGGCGGTTGGAAACGTCTAAACTGTTCAATCACATGGTTCGCCTTAAGTTGGGGTTCCTCATGGTTATCTGAAGTAGGTGCTGTCCGTTGCTGCATAAAATCTCGCAAGTGAGCAAAGAAGTCTCTTGCCATGTCGGCGTTAGCATTTTGCCCCCCGGTTTGCCCTTCCTCTGCTTGCTGCCTAATTCCTTGTTGTCTAGTGGGTGAGGCACTACCATGACGTTACATGCTCAAAATAAAATATTTGTATAAGGAAAAATTAAAATGATTAAAAATTCTTTTCGTAAAGAAACTCAGCGGAAGACTTAATTATGAAAACACGAGCCCTTCTTTTAAAAAATTGAAGGATCAAGATTTAAACATCCGACTCGTGTCTTACCCACATTTGTAAGTCAAAACCTTAAAGTATTTTAAAACATATGAAAATCTTACATAAAAAGTTAAACCAACATGGAAGGTTTCAGAAAGTGTTAAGCACCATCAAAACATACATATTAACATTAAGCAAAACATATACTTCTCGGGAGGAGTCCATACAGTCGGCTACACATCTGTTTCGTTGTAAGCTGAACCTGAAAAGATTTAAAGGTAACATCATGAGATTCCTCCGGAGAGGAAGCCCAGTGGGATAACAATACTCTCTCATACATAGAAGCAATTAAATTATTAAGCACGTACTACATGTCCAACAGGCACGCTCACCCGTTTTGGACCCTCATAACATTAGACCAGGCACTCTCGCCCTTATGGTCACATAACATTAAGGAATGTGGGCACGCTAACCCACAAGACCTTGCTTTCATAGACCAGGCACTTGGCCCTTATGGTCGTCGCC
Organism: Scutellaria baicalensis; assembly: GCA_005771605.1. Lineage (NCBI taxonomy): Eukaryota > Viridiplantae > Streptophyta > Magnoliopsida > Lamiales > Lamiaceae > Scutellaria > Scutellaria baicalensis. The sequence continues at coordinate 86,634 of VALJ01000107.1, forward strand.
CGGCGTGAAGCCCTCCCGGTTATAGCTACGGTGCTTCCCTCCGTAGATTTTCATACATATCTCACTAATTTAATTATCAACACGTAGTAGAGAGTAGAAGTTACCCACTTTTTGACTTGGTTCGTAAGCGGGGATAGCTCCTGAGGTGTCCGGCTGCCTCGTGCTGCACTCGGCATGTTTATAAGTTCTTAGTCTTTAAATTTGTATTTTAAATCATGGATAAAATTTCTATTATCATGTACTTCATGTAATTAAACATTTGAAAAGGATCTTAACTCATGAAATTCATAAAAGTATTTTCCTATGGTTTAGAATTGTAGAAAATAAATTCTAACACTGAATTACTTTTGATAATTTATTATAATTCATACACTACTCTAATAATTACAAGATTTTAACCATGATCTCATAACTGCATTAGAATAAGCCACGAAAACAGTTTATAAAACTAACAATTGGCCAATTTTATAAAATTAAGTTTCTACAATCAAAACTACAACTTTTGGACTTAAAACTGCCTCATCTTTGAAAATCACTATAATTCACATCCTTCTCCAACATTACCAAATTTTAACCACATGCTCAGGGCCTCATGTATACAACATACTAAAGATATTCAAAATATTTAAACTTTACCAATTTTAATAAAATACATTTCTAGGGGCTGAAAACTGCATAGTTTAACTCAAACTGGGGGCCACTTTGAAAAATCATTAAATTCGTATACTTCTCCAAATGCTACCAAATTTTTACCATGCACCCACAACATCATGTATAACAACATACTAAAACAGGATTCGAAAATTCATAGCATAGGATTTTATAAAAATCGTTAGAGGGACTGCAATTTACTCAACTTTTCCATAGGATGATCTATTCCCTTATTCTCTTAACTAAATGATAAACCTAACTCTAACATACTTAATTAACCTCAAGAATATCATCATCACTTATTTAATCACACATGCAAAGAGTTTTAACAATATAATCAAGCATGCAAAGCCTATTTTAACATGCAATTGCACAATCAACACTCAAAGTTCACATATTTTGTAGATTAACCACATATAACAAACATGCAACCATTTCACCACCACATTTCTAGAAAAACCTTTAGATCATACATGCAACACTTATCTCAACATGCATTTCAATATTTAGGACCTAGTCATGCTCCTAAAAAGAAGATTGGTAAGGATTAGCCAAGTATACCTCTTGGATGCACAAACAAGAGTTCTTTGAAAATCTCCTATTCTTTGGAAGATCTTGCTTTTCACTTAATTCTTGAAAGGGGCAGCAACTTTGTGAGGTGAGATGAAGATATCCTTGATGAAGGGAAAAGGTGTAGAGAGAATATAGAGAAATTTTGCTAGAGAGAGAGTGGAGATGATCGAATGCAAGAGTGGGATGGATCCCTCTTACACACACATATATAACATAATACATGTAGATCATTCATTGTAGTATATATCTATTTGTGAGGTGATAATTAGTGTAGCATTGAGACTTGTAGTGATTTGATGGAGGTATGGGCTTGGAGTGTAATTCTTATCTAATATGACATATCTAATAATTGTAATCATAGAAATCATACATACATTTTATGTCCAAAAATTTGCACACTATGTAAGTCACACAAGTATGAATGATGATAAATTTAAATAGAACACATCATAAATGTCATAACACTATATATCACATAATTCATCAATTAAAGATTCACTTAACTATGATGGGCATACTTAGTCACATTTTCTATATTAATTATTTAATCTTGTTATATATAACTTGTCTTTTTTTTTTTCTTTTTCTTACCCGTACATGTTGAGTGCATCACGATCGAGCTCGATTTCCTCGGATAGCTATCCTGCAAGACTCTTTAGACTTAAAGAAACATTAGATCATTTCTTTTTGATAAAACATAAAGCTTGCATGTAGAGATCATTTATAATAAATCATTTAAAAAAATTGATTTATGAATAAAAATATGCTATGCAGTTTTTTCTGAAAACGGGGGTGTTACATGAACCGAGCTATATTAAGACCCGTCCGAGAAATGGATCCCATATAACAGGAGCTCAATAGGACGAACTACAAGGGGTCGACTTACACGGATACCCGAGCTGCATGACTAAAGGCTCAAGAAATGAAACACGTTAAAGATAGGATCATATCTTCTTCAGATAGACAAATATATGATTTCCTTTACAGTAATATATCCCTAAATCATGTGATCATTTCTTGGTACCCAAGGGACATACCCCATGTATCTATAAATAGAGCATTAAGGAATAAGGAGAGAGAACTCTCTCTCTCTAGAACTCACTCTCTAGGAAGCGATTTGGATCTCAAACAGATCTGAATCCAAGTTATGTTTGCTCAAGTGTACTCACACAAATGCAGATTTTACTTTCACATTCATAATATGGGCTCTCTGCCGACCTACCCACAGGTCGGCCAGACCCAGCATAGAGTAATTTTGCCCGAGTAGGCTCCGAGCCCAGTGTTCTCTTTCTTGATTCTTTTGCTTTAATTCGATTTTATCCTTGTATTTTTGATTGATGTGGGTGTTGGACCGAGGGTTTGTTCCATACAAATTCCAACATTAACAAACATATCTAAGCTAAGCCGATAGTAGGATATGAGAGCAAAAAAAGTCATAGATACATTATATCCTCATTTTTTAGGTAAATATGGATGATGATATTAATGTAATCAGATTTAATACTACTTAACTAATCATGTCTTATAAATACTTAATTGATAACAAATTAAAATTCTCCTTTATACCAAGTGTATGGATCTAGATCTGTTACAACTGGGGATATCCGACCCGAATCCGCTTCCATTTGAGTTTTTTTTTTCTTTTTTTTTCTGTTATATGGGTGCGACCTTTATGTTATATAAATGTGACCTTTATACCAATTTAGTGACATTTATGTTCAGTAACTTAGAAAAATAAAGATTTTGAGGGCATTTTTTGGATGAACATACCTTTATGTGATATTACTCATATATTTATGTGATATTGGTTGTACCTTTATACATAATGTTCAACTAATATCACATATATAAAACTACAAACTAATATTATGTAAAGGTGCAACCACCAATATCACATAATGATAAATATGTACAATTTTGCTATAATTCTTCAATTTTTTTCTAAGTTAGAGTATATAAAGATCATTACGTTTGTACATGAAGATCAATTTATATAACATAAATGTCACACATATCTATATCTATATCTTTATATATATAAAAACACAAACATTTCCTCAAATAGTAATGTTAAAATTTTCCCGCCAAAAACACCCTACCAAAATTGGAAATGATTTTTTAGTAAATAAATGTTAAATGATAAATAATAAATCATGATTGATGATGTATATATATATATATATATATATATAAGGAAGTGATATGATATAATAAAATTACCATATTTGTCAATATGGTAAGTCAACTTTAATTATCAATTTCTATTCATATATTTATGATATCATTTAGCAATGTATGTATATATATATATGATTTACATCATATAATATCATAATCATAATATCATATAAATAATAAAACAATTATTCATTCGATGTTAATATATATATATATATAATTAATATGCATGTAAATATATACATAAATATATTTATTATATAATTCTTATCATTACAAAAAATATAATATATAAAAAGATAACCAAAATATAGATACAATAATTTTATGTAATTTTGTTGACGTATAAAACATAATTGTTATATAAAGGAGTAGATATATAAAATTAATTCGCCACTTGATAACCAAATCTACATAAAACATAAAGTCAACAATTAAATAATTCTAAATATAAAAATTAAAAGATATATTGTAATAATAAATCATATAGAAAGAAATTAAAGAACTCCACTTTATTGATTATAAATCATATGTAATAATAAAATGAATATCATATTTAATTAATTATGATATTAATTAATATTCTATAATGTGACATTATCTTTATATATATATATGAAGAAGAACATTTCCTTAAATAATTTTTCCACCCAAAAGTTGTTTTGATATTTATGGAAAAGATATAATGTTTATCCATTAAATAAAAAGTCAATTGCCTCATTAACTTCTATATATAAGGATGAATATTATAACAAATTAGGGAAAAAAAAAAAAGAAATTATTGCCATTAGCTATCCTTCTTCTATTTAATATGTTTCAATTTAATAAAAATGTTAATTTAAAATGTTCAATTTAAAAAAATGTTAAATTATTTTATAGATGCAAACTAAATGATTTTTCATCTAAGCATTCCATATGATTTTATAATTTCTTAATGACTTATACATCAAGTTATTTGACATCGATTACATAGAAATATTGGTTTGTTTTAAAATTAATATAATTTGAAATGTCATTTTAAAATATAATAGATGTTGATGCTATCGTTTTCATCCATTAAATAAGATACAAATAAGTCCCTACTAAATTTCACTATTAAAATTGAATATACAATAATATTAGCAAACAAATAAGATTGTGATATTATCTTGATCTTGATTTTATATACTATATATATTGAACAGGATTTTCTATTTTGTAAATAATAAAATTCAATAAAATAATATTTAATGTATAACATAATGTAATATAATAAAACGTTTGATTTTATCAATAAACACATTGATTGTGAATGATGTGATTGATTTCATGTATAGGAATTAAGTAGAAACTGAACATTTATTTGCAATCATTATAATTGGGAAAAAAATCTATAAATTAGGAAGCATCTAAATTTATGACATACAAAATGCACTAATTTCATATCTAATAAACAAATTATGCACTATAAATATGAGAGAAAAAACTTAGAATTGACTCACACTTTCTCTTTAATTTCTCAAATTCTGCAATACAAATTTTTTGCTTTAATGGTGCTCATGGGATTGTGTTCTTTTTTTCTTTTTTGGTTTTATTTTATTTGGTCATGATTTTATTTGATCTACATCATATAGTTTGGATGGACGGTTAATAATTTTTTGACTTTATCAATCATTTCTTAACGATTAAAGTTCATATCGTTATTCATATTTGGAGATGAATGTTTTATTTATTGGTATTGCACATGGATTATTATTAATGTAATTTTTTTTGTATTTTTTTTTTTTACTTTATGCAGGAATTTCGTGAAGAAACCTGAATGAAAACTTATATGGAAAAGTGATAAAGAAGGCTATAAATTTACATTACAAGGTAGATTGTTTTTTTTTTTTTTTTTTTTTTTGGTTAGAAATAATTGGAAATTAATCATATATTTTGTTTTTATATTTCTTTTATGTTTTTGAGATTTTTATTATAGAATTTATTTGTTTTAAAGATAACATGCTTAAAAGTACTCAGTTGAATTATTCCTTCTATCATATATAGAACATAGCTTTCATGTTGTGATTTGTTTACGTAAACATTATTCCTTTATCTTGAATAGTGTACTTGAAATGTGATAATTTCTATAGAATTCATATCCATCTTATTTATATATAAACTAAATTTAAAATTATAATATCTTATTTTATTAGCGTACCTAGAGATTATGATCTCCAACAATTAAATATTTAAAATATATAATATATAAATTACTTAATTTCATTATATTACATTTGTATATACTTTTTTTTCCAAATGTCAAATAAAAATATTATAATTGTATTTTATAAAATTTTATCCTGTGCATCGCATGAGTACAAAAACTAATATATATAAAAACACAATGATTTCCTCAAATAGTAATATGCATATTTTCCCGCCTAAAATATCTTGCCAAAACTAGAAATGTTTTATTTATTTATATATAATATAAATATAAATTATATATGATATAAAGTTGATTGATAATCATTAATGTTAGATTCCAATAATTATGCAATAATTTTTTAATTTTGTAAATAACTCTAATCAATGAATTAAATATAAATCAAGCACTATAGTGATTGAATCTTACCAATTGATTTGAATGTGTATATATATATATATATATATATATATATAAAAGGACGTTTGTATAATTTGAATATAAAAGGAAGTTTATATATATATATATATATATAAAAGGAAATTTATGATAAAATTGGTAAGTCATTTTGTTAATTAATATGATAAGTCAACACGGTAAATCATGTCATAAATATAATATATATAAATCATATCATAAAAGATATTTAATCGTACTACTTCATAGAATCAACAATCAATCAAATAATTCAAAATATAAAAATTAAAACATCTTTATCTTTATATTTATATATATATATATATATATATATATAAGCACAAACATTGCTAAAATAAATTGGTGATGTTTTCCCACCTAAATTCTTCCTATTTCTCGAAATCAATATTATTACCAAAGATAATTAATGTGTATTTAATAATTTAAATTAAAATACACAATATTATACTAAATATTGATAAGCTAATTATATTTAGGAAAGTCAATTGTCACTACAAGAATTTCTCTCATAGACATGGTTGGAGAGATATCAACTAAATTAGGTTTAATTTATATATATGTGAAATAAGGTGCGAAAGACCTACATACATTGTATCGAATCCATCGTGTTAATCCACTAAAAATGCTTAATACCTAAAATACAACATTTATTTTGATTGCTGATTGATCTCTTGAATTGTGGAGACCACAATTTATGAAAATTGTTTTCCATAAACTTGACTTTGATGATTCACTATATTTTGTATATTTCATTAATTTATATATTAATTGTGATGGCTACTCTATAAATTATGAAAATTCATGTTCCATAATAAAATTGCTTTTCTGAATTTATAATTGTTTTAGTAGTGGAACAATGTAAAAGTAATTTTAAAATTCAAATGTGTAGATTTCAAAATTTATGGAATTTGTTATTAAAAATGTAATGAATATTAAATATTGATTTTATTAATATGAAACAAAGTTACTTTATTTAGAAACATAATGTAATAAAAAGTTCTTGAATCAAGATTTCATTTCAAGATTTAGATCAAATAGATCTTTGTAGTTGACTTTATATTGACGCATTTTCATTTTATGTTAAAATGTATTTTAATGTATCCATTTTATATTAGTTTAGATTAATTTGTATTAAAATTCTTATAAAAAATAATCTTTGTAGTTGACTCTATATTGATGCATTTTATTTTATGTTAAAATGTATTTAATGTATCCATTTTAGATTAGTTTAGATTAATGTGTATTAAAATTTATATCAAAAAAAAAGAATTAATTTATAAGTCATAGCTTTCTTACTAAATTTTGTTGGTTAATATATTAGACAATTCAACAATTAAAGCCCTATCTCATTTGAAAATGTAATATGGTGACTTTAATATATGAGTTAGTCTCCTGCGCACCAGTTGCACGATCTGTGATTCGTGCAACTGGGCCGCGCGCGGGCTGGGCTGGCCCGCCCAGCCTGTGCTTCTTTACTTATTTCGCGTGTTTTGCTCGTTACCCTCACGTTATGTTAGGGTTACTTTCGCGTTATGTTAGGGTTACCTTCGCGTTATGTTAATGTGACCTTATATCCAGATTTCATACCCTTAGTTAAAACCACTAAACTAAAATGTTAATCATACCCTCATGTTATGTTAGAGTTACCCTCATGTTATGTTAGGGTTACCCTCATGTTATGTTAGTGTTACCCTCGTGAGGGTAACACGGGTAACACTAACATAACATGAGGGAAACCCTAACATAACATGAGGGTATGACTGCCTGAGCGAATCTTGGTGGGTTTGAGCGCCCACCAGGGTAACACGGGTAACACTAACATAACATGAGGGTAACCCTAACATAACTTGAGGGTATGACTGCCTGAGCGAATCTTGGTAGGTTTGAGCGCACCCACCAGGCGCGTGGGGGCGCGTGAGAGCGCGTTGGGGAGCGTAAAAATGCGCGTCAGAGGCGCGTGGGGCGGGTCGACCCGGGTGCATGGATCCTAGATCCATGCACCAGTTGCATAACATATTTTGCCTTAATATATTAGTTTATTAGTTAATTTCATCACCTCAATATTACTAACTTTTTTTAATATAATTAGATATCATCAATTTAAATAAATAAAACTACATTGACCAAATATTTCACTGTTAATTATTTTAAAAATAAACAAATATATATTAAAAAATATTATTAATGTTCTAAGAAACATATTATTTATAAAGGAAACTTAATCAAATTCAAAAATTGTTTAAAGAATAGACTACTTAAATAATATTGGTGATTTTAAAAATATTATAGTTTAGATTAATGTGTATTAAAATTTATATCAAAAAAAGACTTAATTTATAAGTCATAGCTCTCTTACTAAATTTTGTTGGTTAATATATTAGACAATTCAACAATTAAAGCCCTATCTCATTTGAAAATGTAATATGATGACTTTAATATATTAGTTTATTAGTTAATTTCATCACCTCAATATTACTAACTTTTTTAATATAATTGGATACCATCAATTTAAATAAATAAAACTACATTGACCAAATATTTCACTGTTAATTATTTTAAAAATAAAACAAATAACAAATATATATTAAAAATATTATTAATGTTCTAAGAAACATATTATTTATAAAGGAAACTTAATCAAATTCAAAAAATTGTTTAAAGAATAGACTACTTAAATAATATTGGTGATTTTAAAAATATTATATAGTTGAACTCTAAATGATTGAAGTTTTTTACACATTTGAGTTGATTAACACAAATAATATGTTCAAATTATCATTTAGTGTTCAGGAGTAATATTTTTGATTTATTTCTAGATTTGGAAAATGAATCATATCTGTGAATCTTTTGTTTTATATAATCATAGATCTAATGTTAATCATTATTAAATAATTTCCCATCATAGATATAATCTACAAATTTGATTATTTTTCATTTCACAGAGAGACATAAAAAACGGTTTTTTGTAATCATATTTTCTATTTATTACTTCATATTATTTATAAAGTGTTTACTTCTCATCAGCTGTCTAAGAAAGATGATGACATTTTGAAAGTGTCTGAGAAAAATATCAAGTAAACAAATAATTGAACTTTGAGTTTTTGACCTTTATCAAGAAGAAGAACCAAAGATTGTTGTTAAAATATAAAATGATTGAAACTCCTATAAAAATAATCTTATGGATGTTGACCTTTTATTTTTTCCTTGCTTCATGAATATTTTGCGCTTTTTTCCCTCTCATGTTGGTTTAAAGATTTTAATATGTGATAAAAGAGTTGGGTAAAGAACATCACCACAAATATATATAGAATATTATTTCAGAAATATTAAACTATGAGTTTAATTGATTTTGGCAAATTATCTTTAGTAGTCTTAATTGTATGTTATTTTGTTTAAGAACTTATAATTGAAAGCAGTATAATAATATTTCATTATGTTCAAGAATATATACAATTATATGTGATATATGCGATAGGTTCAGAAAAGGATTATCACCCCATTGTATCAATTTTTTTGAACGTTATTTAATTTTGTTAATCACCCATACTTTTAATTATACCTAAATTCTAATAAATTTAAATGAAGTTTAAACATTACAACATATTCTTTTATATACACAATCCAAAATTAATCTTCATTAATTATATATTTAAATATCTAAATCAATAATTTTATTGTATTAAATGTATATTTTTTTTTTCAAATTCTAAATATTTATTATTGTATTTAAAAATAAATTTAATCTCGTGCATCGCACAGGTACAAAACTAGTACAACATAAAAACAATAACTTAAAGTTAAAAAATAAAATTTTAAAAATTGTACGGATCCGAATCGAACGAAACCCAATTCATATTTATTCACCAGGTGCACATAATCCAACTCATAACAAATAGGTAGATGTTTTGAGTGTTGTGATGAATTTGGAGAGGAAAAGGGGATAAGATTCTCGGGCTACACTTTCTCTTAACCCCATCCAAAAAAAAAAAGCACAAGTATCTAATTTTGTCAGAATTTACAAAAATGTGGCACTTTAAGACAAAAGATTACAAAAGATTATTCCACTCACTTTATTTTGTTGAGGTAAATAATATATTCATTATTTTTCACCATCGGATATTCAAGTTCTTGTTTGTTGATCCCTTTTCCTCTTTTCGGATTCACAATCTTCAATACCCAAACAACCCTCAAAACTAGAACTCTATCCTTTGTTTCAAATGCCTCATACATTTGACTGTTTTGTTTACTCCATATTAGTATTCTACTCATTGTTGTCACATTTATATATATTCAACATTGATGTGTTTGATGTTTATCATATTTATTAATTTTACTCTTCATATAATTAATGAATAAGGTAACATATTAGGATGACATACAGTGAACATTTTATTACTTACCTTTATCTAACTTAAGGATTATAAATATTAGACAAATTTATTCTTAACTAATCAAAGAATTTATAATTGAAAATTTGACAGAGAATCAAATTAATTCTATAAATAATATCATATTAACAAAGATACTTTAAGAATTAATCATATAAAAAGTCTAAAACAACACTTAATTCAAAATAAATCAAAATTCCAAAACAACAGAATGGATGGAGTATTATTTTATAAAATAAAATTTATAAAACTTTTTTCAGAAACTTACTTTCATGTCTTCTATGTCTTCTCTTTTTATGTGTCATTAATTACTCTATTTTTTTTGTTAGTCTAAAAACAGTAAACACAGTTACTTTATTTGTTTAATCACACAATGTTAAGTATGATTTTCAACATTTGTGATACTTTGCCAAACGAAAAATATTAAGGAAGTAACATTTGTCTTGAAAGTTTACATATATTTGAATTAATGCATGTTAACTTTCATTTCTTAAAGGGTTCTCGCAACTTATTTATAAACCCTGTTTATTAAATCAGCTTTTATACTTTCATTTGTTGACTGATGAATGTTTTTAAAAGTTAATTTAGTATATAAAATCTCAATATTCTATAAATAAGAATTCATAAGCATAATTGGGGAAAGAAAAAGGAAACATGTTATCCAAATAACCCTTGAACCTTAGTTAAGGCATCAAGTTCGAAACCAAACCAAAATCGAGATTTCATAATTTGGTGATGGCTAGTGGCTTTGCAGTTCGATTAGAACTGGGGGTTATGATTGAATTTTTCAAACTAAGGGCACACATTGTTTTACTGTTTGAGATTTATGACTAAAAATTTTGAGGAAAAATGAGTGTTGAAGGAACCAGCGGTTGGAAACAGGAACTATCAATTCCAACGACTATTTTGTAATTTTTTTTCCTATAAAAAGAAAATGGAATTTATATACTATTTGATTCGATTCGATTTCCTTTGATGGAATTGAGAACCAATGACTCCACAATCAAACCAGATCGGGCTCGCGTTTAAGAAATTATTCGATCTTCGAACAATTTTAAAATGGAAAAGGGAAATATGATTGCAAAATGAAAAGAAATACTAATGAAAAAAGAAAAGAAAAGAAAAGAAAAGAACAGTTAGAAAAGAGAGTAAAAAGTGAGAAAAGGATCACACATTCCCACCCTCCTCCCTCATCGTCTTCATTCCGTTTCTACTCCTTTCCAAATCATTCACACACACACACACACACAGAATTTGGGGGGTAAAAAGGTCACAAGAAAATGCCTTTCTTCCTCCTCCCTATTCCTCATTCTCCACCTCCACCTCCGCCACCCCGCCGTCGCACGACCCACGCGCTTGCCGGATACTCCGCCTTGCTCTCCATCAAAGCGCCATCACTGAAGACCCACACAATGCCCTTGCGTCGTGGAACTGGAACACCACCACCAACTACTGCACTTGGAAGGGGATCACGTGCGACCCCCTCCGGCCGCCACGTGACTGCTCTCGACATCTCCGACCTCAGCCTCACTGGCACTCTCTCCCCGGAGCTCGGCCGCCTCCGCTTCCTCCTTAACTTCTCCGCCGCCGCTAACTCCATCTCCGGCCCCGTCCCTCCCCAAATCGGCGCCATCTCCAACCTTCGTTCTCTCAATCTCTCCAACAATGTCTTCAACCAGAGCTTCCCCACTGAGCTGTACCACCTCAAGAACCTCCAAGTTCTCGACCTCTACAATAACAACATGACCGGAGATTTTCCGTCGCGGTTGTATTTGCTCACCAACCTCCGCCATTTGCATCTTGGGGGTAACTTCTTCAGCGAGAATCCCGCCGGAGTTCGGCTCGTTCCCTCACCTCGAGTACCTGGCTATTTCCGGCAATGAGATCACCGGAGCTATTCCGCCGGAGATTGGCAACTTAACTCAGCTCAAGGAGCTTTATATTGGGTACTACAACACATTCTCCGGTGGGCTACCTAAGGAGATTGGGAACTTATCCAACTTGCTACGGCTCGACGCGGCGAACTGCGGGCTGTCCGGCGAGATTCCGGCCGAGATCGGGAATTTACATAATCTGGACACTCTTTTCCTCCAAGTGAACGGGCTTTCGGGGTTTTGCCTCCGGAACTCGGCAACTTGAAGTGCTTGAAATCAATGGATCTGTCTAACAACATGCTTTCCGGAGAATTACCACCGTCGTTTGCCCAGCTTAGTAACATGACACTCCTCAATCTTTTCAGGAACAAGTTCACCGGCTCGATACCGGAGTTCATAGGGGAGTTGCCGGAGTTGCAGGTGTTGCAGTTGTGGGAGAATAACTTCACTGGAAGCATTCCACAAAATTTGGGTAACAACGGAAATCTGCATGAAGTCGACGTTAGTTCCAACAAATTGACCGGAAATTTGCCTCCCAATCTGTGCAATGGCAATCACCTTCACACATTGATCACACTCGGGAATTTCCTGTTCGGCCCGATTCCCGACTCACTGGGTCAATGCGAATCGCTGAGTCGGGTTCGGATGGGCGAGAACTATCTAAATGGGTCAATTCCCAGGGGGCTGTTGACATTGCCCAAGCTAATTCAAGTTGAGCTTCAAGACAATCTTCTCTCTGGCGCATTTCCTCAAACAGATGGCCTCTCCACGAGTTTGGGCCAAATTAGTTTGTCGAACAATCATTTAACGGGCCCACTTCCGCCGAGCATTGGGAACTTCGTGGGTGTTCAGAAGTTCCTGCTCGACGGAAACAAGTTTTCCGGTAGGATTCCGGCGGAAATTGGGAAGCTACAGCAGCTTTCAAAGATGGATTTTAGTCACAATGAGTTCTCAGGCGCCATCCCTCCGGAGATCAGCCGATGTAAGCTGTTGACCTTCGTCGACCTCAGCCGGAATCATCTCTCTGGTGACATTCCGACCGAGATCACCGGTATGAGGATTCTTAACTACTTGAATTTATCAAGAAACCATTTAGTTGGTAGCATTCCCTCTTCAATTTCCAGTATGCAGAGCTTAACTTCCATAGATTTTTCTTACAATAATTTTTCGGGCCTGGTACCGGGCACGGGCCAGTTCAGCTATTTCAATTACACCTCGTTTTTAGGCAACCCGAATCTTTGCGGCCCGTATTTGGGGCCCTGCAAAGCGGGCCTTGCCAATGGGGCTGAAAGACCCCATGGCAAGGAGGGTTTCTCCCCTTCAATGAAGCTCTTACTTGTGATAGGATTGCTCTTTTGCTCGATTGTCTTTGCTGTGGCAGCAATAATTAAGGCCCGATCATTGAAGAAAGCCAGTGAGGCTCGATCTTGGAAGCTCACTGCTTTCCAGAGATTGGATTTCACATGTGACGATGTTCTTGATTCTCTTAAAGAGGATAATATCATTGGAAAAGGAGGAGCTGGTATTGTGTACAAGGGGACCATGCCCAATGGCGACGAGGTGGCTGTTAAACGGTTACCTGCAATGAGCCGAGGCTCGTCCCATGATCATGGCTTCAATGCTGAGATACAGACTCTAGGCAGGATTAGGCACAGACACATTGTTAGATTGTTGGGGTTCTGTTCGAACCATGAAACGAATCTTTTGGTTTACGAGTACATGCCTAATGGTAGCTTGGGGGAGATGCTTCATGGGAAGAAAGGGGGCCATTTGCATTGGACACTAGATATAAGATAGCTGTGGAATCTGCAAAAGGGCTTGGTTATCTCCATCATGATTGCTCTCCGTTGATTGTTCATCGTGATGTAAAGTCGAACAATATCCTCTTGGATTCCAGTTTCGAAGCTCACGTTGCTGATTTTGGATTGGCGAAATTCTTGCAAGATTCCGGGACTTCAGAGTGTATGTCAGCTATTGCTGGTTCTTATGGGTATATTGCACCAGGTATTAATCCTAATCTTCACCCTTTCTTGTCCTTCCGAGGTTGAATTTTCATTGCTATTAACCTACCATGCAACATCATCAATTTTTGATCAAATAATTTAAAATGATATGGCCATCATGAAATTGACATTGATCAAACTACAATTGATCAAGGAAATCACTATGTTAGTAGTATTCATTTGTGTATTTTGATGGATTAATGATGATCACCATTCTCTCCATAGAATATGCCTACACACTAAAGGTGGACGAGAAGAGCGACGTATACAGCTTTGGAGTAGTTCTGTTAGAGCTAGTGACAGGCAGAAAGCCAGTAGGGGAATTCGGGGATGGTGTAGACATAGTCCAATGGGTTAGGAAAATGACAAAGGGCAACAAGGAAGAAGTGCTCAAGGTCGTCGATCCAAGGCTCTTGACAATCCCCCTTCACGAGGTGATGCACGTTTTCTACGTAGCAATGCTTTGTGTAGAAGAACAGGCCGTGGAACGGCCCACCATGCGCGAAGTGCTGCAAATACTCACCGATCTTCCCAAGCCTCAAGAAGAAGACCCCCCACAAGATCTTCTCAGCATTTGATCTCAGTTTCAGCTTCTTGCAGTTGGATTGCGAGTTAGTTTTGGTATTTTCAGTTTATCTTTATTAGTACGACTTTAATGGTGGTGATCATGTTATTGCTTTCAAAGTATGTGTATAATAAGAGATGGGTTTGTTATATGAATGTGGTGTATTTTTTTATGTAGTAGATGTTGAGAATTGTAGTGTTATTAAAATGCAAAAAGGTTGAATCTTGGAGAGTGTATTGACCATATGGAGTGCCGTGCATGGCCTTTCAAGTACCTAGGAGGGTGGGAGGGTCTCCACTCTCCACTTATGAGTTGTTTTTCTTTTCTTTAATAAATGTTTCTCATAAAGAATAGAAAATTAAATATTATTTAAACTTCGGCCTTATATCTTATTGAGATGAGTTCATCAGATCAACTTTGAATATTGAGTTCACATAAAATCATGTAAAATTCCATTTCACATAAGGTAGGTTTTATGTGACAGTTTTATAAAGAAAATACTTTTACATAACATGTAGAAACTTTATATGGTTTTAATTTGAAGTCGACATTGATGTGGCTGACTATGTAAAATCTATCATCATTCCTTCCCAAAACTGATTAAAAAATCACAAAATCTTACGTGAGACGATCTTTCAGATAATTTTCGTGAGACAGATCCTTTTTACCAATGATTCAAACTCATTTCCACTATTTTGTATGTAAATTATTATGTATGAGTTGTGGGTTGACCCGTTTCACATAACATGATTTGTGAGACGGTCTCACATAAGACTAATTCAAAAAAAATTAGTTTGACTATTTGTATTAGTCTCATACACTTATAAGTGCAAATTAGCATAATCCCCTTAATTAAAACGTTCATGATATATATTTAACTAAGCTAAAAGGAAAAAAAAAACTTATATACCCAGGATACGGATCTTAGATCCGTGTCCCTAGCGCGTGGTGTTATATATATACTCTTCATGTATCACGTGTATACTCTTAAGATATTATTTTTCCATTAAAGGGTGATATTAAATATATATTCCTCACGTATCATGTGTATACTCATAATGTATTATTTTCTATTCAATGATAGGTATTAGATATATAATTTTCATGTATCATGTGTATACCCCTTAAGGTATTACTTGCTTACTCACTAAAGGTATATATATCGATTTTTTGTTATGTATGTAAGTAATTGCTTAAGAATATATATATTATATCTGAAAAGTATATATCTAACGTCATGCAGTGGTTGAGTTGGGGGCACCGTGCCACAAGGCACACAAGTTTCACTCAAGGTAAAAATATACATTGCTTTATATATAGTAATTTCAATTTTTTTTTAATAAATAATGGCATAACTGATAATTATTGATTAACTATATTCGAATGGTTATTGTCAACAAAACATTTTTTTTTTTGGTTAGACTAAAAAAATTAACAAATTAAATATATGACTTCTTCATTTAAAATGATTTTTTATTTTTCTATAATGCAAAATACTTCATTTTTCTACATCCCGTTCCCTAATTAAGCCAGACAAATGGCCCCCAAAATTCAAGAATCAAATTTGGGTTTAATTCGATTTTGCAGATTATATATTATTTTGTCTCCAAAATGTCATTTATAGAATTTTATAAATTTTTTCGATTTGGTAACAACTAAAAATGAAATAAGTGACAGGCTGGCATATATGGAGGATTAATAATGGGAGAAATAAATAGAAGAGAAGCAGGTAGTCAATGAGTGGTGCACAGTTGCCTTGAAGTGAAGTAAATGGCTCTCTCTTCATTAATACTTCAATAAATACTCAATCTCTTGAATCATTGACCTCTCTGATATCTATTTATTCATTATTAATACCCCAAATGTACAAATTTAATGCTATTAATAAGATGAGATATGAATGATCCCTAGCTACATGCATAGACTAAAAGTAATATTATTATTCATTTTTCTAAATAAAAATATTCAAACTTATAAAATAAACAAATACAAAATATTGTTTTTTTTTTTTTATCATTAATGTACACGATTTACGTTTTTAAAGGAAAAATGTTCAAATAAGTCACTAATGTTTACCCTTAAGTTCAATTATCTCATTGAAGTATTTTTAGGTACAAAAATACCAATAATGTTTACTTTTAAGTATATACGACCCTCCATTTAACATTTGTTTGTAATATAATATACCAATAATGTTTTAAATTTAAAATAACTTAAACACTTTTTTTTTTTTTTGAGCTCATATTTTGACATATTTAAGAATAAACAACTATTTCATGAAAACATAAATATAGTTAGATTATTATATATACATATGAATACATATTATTATTATTTACACTACTAAATTATTAAAAACTAAATGTATTTGATAATAAGAGATATTAGTTTTTAATTTAAATACAACTTAAATCTCTATATATAAATAAAAACTAAAATATTAAACAACTAAATATATATATATTAGATAATAATTTCACTATGATATTATGGATATGATTTTTTAATTTAAATACAACTTAAATCTTTATATTTAAATAAAAACTAAACTATTAAACAACTAAATTCATTAGATAACAATTTCATTATAATATTAGGGATATTATTTTTAAATTTAAATACAACTTAAATCTCTATATTTAAATACAACATAAATATTAATTATTATTAATAAAAACATATGTATTCAACACACTAAACTATTATATTTACATTTTCATAAAATAAACCTTTTACATATCTTAGAATAAAAAGATTATTTCATGAAAACATAAATATAATAGCTTAGTGTGTGTTAGAAAAAATAATTATTCAAATATACATATTATTATTATTATTAATAAATTGTGAAATTGTTAATAGGTGTAATTGCAAAATAAATCACCACTTTTTTAAAAATTGCAAATTTATCCCCACTTTTCAATAATTGTAAAACAAATCACAACCTTTGTTCACCGTTGCAATTTTGACCACTTTCATATTTTCCGGCAACCGGAGTCCACATGTCTGGCTAACATGCCACGTCACATGCCACATGGGATGCCACGTCATCTCCAACCAAAAAAGATTTAAAAATCAAATTGCAAAATAAAATCACCACCTTTCTAAAGTTGCAATTTAATCCCAACCTTTTAAAAATTAGCAAAAAAACCACATACTTCATTTTGCAATTTGAATTTATTCTTTGATGCTTTAATTATCATAGAAACATCACATAAACTAATGTCGTCTCTACTATATTAATTTAAATATTTTTTTAATTTGATGATAATTAAATCACAACTTACAATTACAACCTTTTATTAGAAAAATTGCATCCTTGTTCTTCTATCATTTGTTAGTGCATATGTAGTAATTGATGAATTTGGTTCACTTATCAAATGATAACAAGAATTTTTTCTCAATACAAATATAATACGTATTAGTTTAATATTTTTTAAAAGTGTAATACTCGTATACACAATAATTAAAAGAACAAGGATACAATTTTTCTAATAAAAGGTTGTAATTGTGAGTTGTGATTTAGTTATCTTCAAATTAAAACAAAATATTTAAATTAATATAGTAGAGACGACATTAGAGTTTATGTGATGTTTCTATGATAATTAAAGTATCGAAGAATAAATTCAAATTGAAAATGAAGTATGTGGCTTTTTTTGCTAATTTTTAAAAGGTTGGGATTAAATTGCAACTTTAGGAAAGGTGATGATTTTATTTTGCAATTTGATTTTTAAATCTTTTTTGGTTGGAGATGATGTGACACCCCATGTGGCATGTTAGCCGGACACATGGACTCCGGTTGCCGAAAAATACAAAAGTGGTCAAAATTGCAACAGTGAACAAAGATTGTGATTTTTTTTTTCAATTATTGAAAAGTTGGGATAAATTTACAATTTTTTAAAAGTAGTGATTTTTTTTTTTTACAATTACGCCTTGTTAATAATATTCCTAATATTATAGTGAAATTAAAAAATAATATTCCCAATAAATGTTAATAATATGTTCATTGTTAAATTAAAAAATGTTGTTAATAATATGTTCATAGTTAAATTAAAAAATAATATTCCTAATATCGTAGTGAAATTGTTATCTAATAAATTTTGTTGTTATCAATAGTTTAGTCTTTATTTAAATATAGAGATTTAAGTTGTATTTAAATCAAAAAATAATATCTCTTATTATCAAATAAATTTAGTTGTTTAGTCTTCAAATTAAAAGTGAAAAAAATGTAAATGATAATTGTTAGGACAAATTCACCAATTGAACCAACACTTCAAGATTGCACCACCACTTAAAGAACTTACAAGAAAGCTAAATGAAAAACTCAAAGAACACCAACACACAAATCGATTTACGTGGTTCGGCTTAAAGCCTACATCCATGGGAACAAATGGGGTGGGAGTTATCTCATTAACCAAAGGAACAAAAGAACAAAGAAACTCTGCAACTCTGCAACTCTGCAGATTACAATTCAACACTCTGACTATCTTGCTCACTTTCACTCACAATATCTCTCACTACAAGTAATCTCAATGTGTGAATTAAGATACCCTTTGTAGCCTTATATATAGGCTATACATTGCAAAAGAAATCAATCAAAATGAATCTAAAACGAATTCTGTGAAAGATCTGGAAATTGGCAACTTGGAGTCTCTGTTTCGATCTTCAGCTTCATTTCCAACTGAAATAACCGTTGCCACTGCCACGTGTCAATTCCTTATTCGCCCACAAGAATAGCACTTTTAATTCAAAAGCTTAAACCTGATTCTTTAAGTGAAAGCACGCTTCTTAGGAGAAAGAGAAAATCTGACTTCCGCTTTAATCTGAAATGCGTTCTTATAAGTGAAAACCCGATTTTGCTTTCACAATGCTTAGACTGTTCCACAACGCTTTTATAACTGTTGTTGTTTCTACTTAGCCAAAATTCCACCTTTAACATGCAAGCTTGTTGCATGTTTGATGCATGAGATCCAATCATACATTCACAATCTCCACCTTATGATTGAACCTCTCATGCAACACTCCACTCTGGCTGCTAAGTTAGCTTGGTTCCTCCTCTCCTTCTTAGACCAATTAGCTCCATGCATAACTCAAACTTTGTTGTAGAAAGTGCCTTAGTAAACACATCTGCTGGATTCTCCTTAGAAGTTATTTTGTTGACTCTAACTTCACCTTGCTCCACCTTGTCTCTGATAAAGTAAAGCTTCACATCTATATGCTTAGTTCTTTCATGGTAACTTTGATGTTTTGTCAAATGAATTGCACTATTGTTGTCACACTGAATCACTACAGTCCTTTGATAAACTCTAAACTCTTTAGGATGCCCTTCAACCAGATTGCTTCCTTGATTGCTTCTGTAACTGCCACAAACTCTGACTCTGTGGTGGATAAGGCCACAATAGATTGATGCATTGACTTCCATGAGATGACTGTTCCAAACAAAGTGAACATATACCCGGAGAGAGACTTCCTTGTATCTAGATTTGCTGCAAAATCAACATCCACATAGCCTGTGATGGGAGATGTTATCTGTGATCCTTTCCTGAAACTCAATCCACAA
>VALJ01000108.1:0-31376 GCA_005771605.1 Scutellaria baicalensis
TAGCTTTTTATAAAATGAGATACTTAGTTTATAGACCATCAATGGATAATTGCACCATTTGTTTGGACTTCGTTGTTTAAATTGTTGAGCTAAAATATAGCCAATTAAACTTTCATTTGTTCATGCAAACATTATTTGTAATATATGTATAATAAAATCATCTAACATTCCATGTACCATTAAATAATTATTGCTTATTTTCGTGTACCCACAGTTTTATGTCGTACGTAGATGAAAAATTGGGTCATGATCTGTCACATTTTATTATTGGTTATATTTGCAAAATTCGGAATGTGGTAATGGTTACTTTGTTAATTGTTTGAAACAAAAGTAGCATCCTCATGAAAAAGTAATTGTTTTTATGATCAAATAATTGAAATGTTGGTACAAAATAGAGTCATGCCTACAATTAGGGTGTGTGAATTATGATCAATAAAATGAACAAATTGGAAACTTTTCTAGTGCTTGAAGAGTCTCTTTTATTGTTGGTCTCTTTTGTGACTAAGGAGATATGCCAACAAGACATCCGCATTTCTCTCCATATCTGCACGGATTGCCACTTCAGCCATCCTTAAAATATTGCCTTTGTTGTCGTCTTTACACCTCGTGGCTCTAATGGATGATTCGAAGTCTGTTTCATCCGATACCACACCAATTGAGAAGACATCCAATTTAGGATGAGACTTGAGACTTCGTAGGGACTCTGATGCATAATAGGGTGAAAGCCCAATTGAGCTCGAGCTCGGGCATTGAGTCACGACTTCTCGGATGCTATCACATGAGACTGTGGATAGCTTGCAATCAAAATTTCTCACTGATTCACCGGACTTGAGACTATTGTCACCCGCGACAAGTCTTTCAAGTCTGAAATCCCATACACACATTTATAAATATACGCATATCAGCACGGTAAAAACTTTTATGAGTCAGGTGCATGATCCATGCACCTGACCCGACCCGTTCACGCGCCCAAAACACGCGTCCCACGTGCCTGCACGCACTCTCACGCGCTGAAGACTTGTGCTGAAGCTCATTCAAAATTCACTCAAATAGACCAACCTTTGTGTATAACTAAACCAACTAAAATAAGATATTTCTGAAGAAAATATATATTATTTGCTACTAAATATTAGTTTCTTTTTAAATGTGAAAATAAAAGGTTGAAAGAAGAATAGTTTAAGATAACATAAAATAAAATAAAGAGTTTATTATTATTTTTACCCCGTAAATTAGGGGGTCTGGCATTTTCGGACAATAATGTTTCGAGCTGACAATTTTGCCCTGTATTGATTAAAATTGTGTAAATGTTGCCCAATTTCAGCCCGAATAGTTCAATTGGGCCGAGATTGCATGTGAAACGCATGTGAGATCACTAATTCGGGCTTTTCGGGTCAATTTAGTTGATGTGGCAACCATTTTATATTTAAATGCTATTTAATTGTACACATGGATGACATCTAGATATAGAATGGGTGATGTGGACATAAAAACATTAAAAAACACTAAAATATATTAAAAGAAAAATCAAATAAATAAATAAAATTAAAAAAAGATCATCTTCATCTTCTTCACCCGTCTGCATCTTCAAACTGCCACTGCCACATCTCCACCCCGTCCAGAATCCCCTTCTCCATCCTCTACATACATTTACACATTTTCAATCAATACGAGGCAAAATCGCCAGCTCGAAACATTACTGTCCGGAAATGCCAGACCCCCCTAATTAACGAGACAAAAATAATAATAAACTCAAAAAAAAAAAATATAAAGAAAATTTTAAAACAATGAATTAAGAAAAAAAGAAAAAGATCAAGTCATAGTAAAAGGACTGTTAGCTGATATACAAATATAGTGATAAATACTTTATGCATACTCAAATGAAATATATGACAACACTTAAACATAGCAATTCCTCTACTTTTGTCCTGAACAATGAATTTCTAAACAAATTGTACATTTTTCTTTTCATAGTCTACTAACCGTGGATTTCATTTTATAAAATGCTAGAGTCTAAAAAATATAATTAAAACAAAACTCACAACTCACTGCTCAATATATATGTGTATATATTAGCACTCAAAGTTAACAACAAGAGAGTCTAATGAATGTTGTAAAAATGTATAAAATATCTCAATGTTTAGAGATAAAAAAACAAACGTATTTCCAATGTAAAATGTTTCACCATGCTATTTAACCTAGATCCAATAATGTAGTTCTTTTAAATATTTGTTAAGATGATAATTTATGATTTGTTGATAATATATAATTAGACCTTAAATGGTTATCCGCAACCCACAATTTATTCCAAGGGTTGAACTATCCACACTCAATCATTTACTAAACACACCCCATCATTTTTAAAATAAAACAAAATGATTAGATAAAGGCTAAAATACCCTTACTAATTAATAAATAAAGAAAATTAAAAAAAGGTGGGAAAATGTCCACCCTCCTATCCACACCCTTTTTTTTTATTAATCCAATATTTCACATTCATTCCAAATTCTACTAATTTCCAAAATTCTTTAAATAAATTTAATTTATCATTTTCCAATCTATATTATTCTTAGATCCAAAATCATTAATAAATCAATATGAGGCCCAACATGCTTCCGTAAAATTAATAAACCCTTTAGAATGCATACATTTCTTTGACCAGAATAACACCGGATGAGATGGTTTGCAACACCACCAGCTGGAAAATTACTGCCCCCAAACCGTTTTACGAACAGTTCCTCACTGTTCAACTTCAACCAATCAGGGAAGATGGTCTGCAAGTTATCCAGCTCCTTCAGCAACTGCCCAACACAACCTTGGTTCGTTTCTTACACCAGGTGTACAAGGTGATCCTTCCAAGGGATGAATAGATCAAAACGGAAAACACGTTAAAGCAAAAAACCTCTTTTTTATTGAGAACTTAAAACTATTTATTGTATCTGTAATCTCCTTTTGGGAGGAGAATACTAGATTAGCCTCTCATGGAGAAGGCTATCACTCGTAAGTACATAAACTAAACTAAGAACACTCAAAATATTACAAAGATGTTTATTCTAAAGAAAACTAAGGGAGATGTTCGATATCCTTAGCTTCCTTCTACCTCCCTTATTTATAGGAAAAAAAATCCGGACTTGAAGAGTGGATTTCAAATCCTGGTGAAACGGTATAGATTAGAGCTAGTGCTCCAAAATTATACCATTCATGTACCTCGTTTGGATGACTTCCTGGTTTCATCCAAACCCTGGGGTATTTTCCAGAGATATCAACGATTGTTTTCTCAGGATTGATACTCTTTCTCGTAGCCAACTTCTCCTATTGCTTCTGGTATACCTGCATAGGAGAAACTTTAATCTCGTCAATTTGGACCTTAGTTTTGCTAGTTTGTGGCCAAAGATCCAACTCTCCCTCTTTTAGCCCCAGAGGTGCTGGGTTTACTTGAAGACTCGGGTTGTGACACCGGACTTCAACTTTTGCTACAGTTTGTACATCCTCAAGGAATGCATCATCTACAGCACTCGTAGTTATGATATTTTGAATCCATAACTTTCGGGTTAGAGACTCGTTCTCTTGTTTCTCCCTTTTACACCGTTGGAGATGCAGCCTGGAGAAGAGGCCTCCATGGCGGTGAGAAAAATTGTTCCTACGCGTACTGTCATTCTCGTATTAGACTAGAAAAGGAACTCTGATCAGCTCATTGAAGTCATCCAGCGACTTCTGCATTAATACATAAAGTACCAAAGCCTCGTTCTAGGCTCTCCAGGTTTTCCCTGAGATGTCTAACTCGTGTGAGAACCTCGTTAGCGACGCATCCTTCCATCTCGTGTTAAAAATCTGCAAGAACATTTTCATGAGATTTTACAATGACAATATCATAATCATAATATTGACATTCAGCTTGCCATCTAAGTAGTCTAGGTTTTTCTAGTTTTGATTTTATTTTGTTTTTCAGAAAAGTTTTGACACTCGAGTTATCAATTTTTAAGATGAACTTTTTAGCCAGTAGGAATAAAGGTCATTTCTTAAAAGCCTTTCTGACTGCAAAGAACTCCTTCTCGTTGATATGCCACTGATTTCTTCATTATGTGTGAATATACCGCTGCAATATCGCTACATGGCATTTCTCCAATTGGTGTAGCTTTCATAAGGACCGCTGCCCACCAATAATCACTGGCATCTGTGTAAAGAATCAGTTCATCCCCGTCTTGAGGTATAACAAGTTTCGGAAGCATTTGACAAACCTCCTTAAATTGCTTTATCCCCTCTTGGTGTTCATCTTCTCATTTGAATATTGCATCCTTTTTTAGCAATGAGATAAACACCTTCTTGTAATGTGCTAGATTGTTTATGAACATTCCAGCGAAGTTAACAACTCCAAGAAAACTCTGAAGTTGTTTCTTATCCTTGAGGGTATCTGGAAATCCTTGTATCTTCTCCACAATGTGGCTCTGCAGGATGATTCCAGATTCATCAATTTCTATTCCAAGAAATTCTATTTGTCTCGTAGCAATTACCGCCTTATTTTCTGAAAGCACTAATCCTTCCTTATGACAAACATCTGAAAATATCTCCAAATGTTTGAGATGCTCTTTCATGTACTTTGAAGCAATGAGGATATCATCAATGTACACGAACATGAAGTTGAAATAATCTTTGAAAAGTTATCCATCTTCCTTTAATATATCTGGGGTGCATTTGTCAATCCCATGGGCATCACGTTCCAGATATAATGTCCATGTGGTGTGGAGAAAGCTGTAAACTTCCTACTTTCTTCCCCCATCTTAATTTGGTATAATCCAGACTTGCAATCTAACGTACTTTGAGGATATCTTGGCACCTTTGATACAGTTAACCAGGTGTTCTCTACTCAGAATGTAGTGATGTTATTAATTCATTTGTAATTTATAATAACAAGTCTTGGCTTTCCTCTCTTAATTTCTCCATGATTCCTTACAAGGAATCCTGGGCTGCTGTATGGAAAAACTCCTGGTGAGATCAACATAAGGTCAAGATGTTCCTTAAGTATCTTCTGCATATCATTACGATCCTCTTGTTTCATAAGGATTGGCTTGTATCTCACGAACTCGTATTCCTTTCCGGATTTAACCATTAAGGATGCTTTGAGCTCGTTCTTGTCCCTCGAACCACTTTTGGGAAAATATTAAGAACATTTCTTGTATCTTAAAACCTTTCGCAATGTGAAGATCTGAATGTCTGAGATTGTAAAATTAGCTTTATTACTCTGAAATTTTAAGTCATTCGCTGTTAAATTTCATGAAAGATTAGACGAGTTTTTGGAATTTATACAAATGATTTTCAATCGAAAATTTTTATAGCACTTTTTACACGAGAAATAATTTTCAAAGAAGTTATGTGATTTAGTAACTCTTCGACTCGATAATATCTCGTCCCGAGTCGAGGCGTTATAGATTCATATACTTTAGAAACTTTTAATTTAAATCTTCTGCAGTTTATAATTATTTAAACAAAAATTTAATAGTATATAATATTCATATATAAAAAAGTTCTTTATTATACATGTTTTTCTTTTATTTTTTCTTATAATATTTGATAGTTTATTAAGAAAATCATGTAATTTAAAATTATTAAATTACTTTAGAAATTCAAAATGAAATCTTGAAAAAATATAATAAAAGAAATTATTTACACATCATCAAATTGATGTGACATTTTTAGGAGGAAAAGTGGCAAAATAATAAAATTTGCCAACTTGGTTGATCTTATTATAGTATAGGTAAAATAAACGTGAACTATCTTTTCTTTTTGATACGTGCATAGAAGTCGTAGCAGTATCATTCCTAACATCATGTGTAAGATGTGTGCATATCTATATGTGTTTTTTTCCCTCTCTATATATAGAAATATTTAAAGCATTTATACATTACTCTCACATCGTTAACGTTTAGATCAAGAAAGAACTATTATATATATAGAGAGAAAAAGTTTTGTGTTTTACTTATTTATAGTATATTGTAACTGATTTGTCCTCGCTTCAATCTTCTTCTTCTCCAATGCTGATTGGAATTTTCCGATTAAAAGTACCTGTAAAAACAAAGAACACCGGGGGTTTTTCCCGGTGAAGAGACTCCGACACTCAAGTCAGTAATCTGGAAAAACTTGTCGTTACTTTTTCTTTAGTAATTTTTTTTATATTTTTTCACGTGTGTTTAAGAATAGGAAAATAAGGGTTATAAATACTCCCTGAAAGATGTGACAGTTAGACCTTTTCCTAAAAAAGTGGAAAGTGGGCGAGATACACGCGATCATGGCAGTTATTCAAATTTGAACTAGTTCGCTTCGGATTTATTTCGGCATCTCATCCTGAAAGTCTAATTAGTTCGCATCTGTCTTCCTATGAAACGCAAACTCTCCTGTTCGCATTCATGTTCTGCCTGCTTCTCTGTTCTGTTCGCGTCGATTAGTCTTCAAGTCGGTTTGGTTTCTCAAATAGTTCGAATGTGGTCAGTTCGACCACATCAGTAACTTTTTATAAAATAAGATCCTTAATTGATAGAACATCAATAAAGAAAAGTACCATTTGTTCGGACTTCGTTGTTCAAGATCATAGCAGTAATGCTGAGGTCACATATGATCATATCATTCATTTGGGTATGCATACATTATTTGTAATTATCTTTTAACATTTTTTGTACCAAATTTTTTTATTGCTTATTTATGTTTTTTCTTAACTTAATCTTTGTTTTAAAATTTATTAGTGAATGTCTTAGATTTTCTTTAGATATGTCTTCTCTTAAATGATGACCATTAATATTGATCGTCTCAAGTAAAATAAGTTATTGAAAATACATTTAAGATGTAGGGTGTGTGACCATAAAATGTATTATTTGCAAATCAATATCTCATTTGGTCATAAAGTTATTGGCGATGTTATTGCTACACCTCCGGTAGTAGTAACGATGCTAACAATGACAACCTTCCATTTTGCTTTGAGACTGCTTATGTATTAAGATAATTTTTTTAAAACTTTGATTGTTGTGCATGTTCATATCATTTGTGTAAAATTTTAAATGAATGAAATTTTAATCAAGATCACAGTACATTAGCTATAACTTTGTCCATTATAGTATAATTGGTCGTGCAAGTCATCTTAATATGAAAGCAAATGTTTTCTATATCTTGTTTGGGGTACCATCGATCTATATTGATGTTTGGTTTGTTGGGGTTAATGTTGGGCTAATTTCAAATTTGGATAAGATTGATATCTTATGTTAAATGGTTAACTAATGATCCTCTAGTGTGTTACAAGGTTTGTCATATAACATGCAGTAAATTTCAAAATTTGATAATGTAAAATAATTGCTTAGATAAAAAGAAAATATATTTTGACCAAATTATTAATTGGTTTCGTTCTATTGTAATGGTGAAAATGTGTTTTATGTTGTACAATTTGAAAAGTATTAATTTCCTATAGATGCATTGTTTAGAATTTGGGTTGTAAATAAATTTTACTGTGATATGTACACTTGAAGGTGATGAATTTTCTTTTATTTGAAACATTTCTAATTAATTATAGCAAACTATTCAAACGAACGTCTGAATGATAAGATAAACATTTATTTCTCTAATAAGAAAAAAAATCGTGGTATAAGTCATCAAAATTTATAATCATTCCTTTTTGTCAAGTTATCAAATTTTGTTCCTTTTCAGGGAAGAGAAATGATTTTCGTCCAACTATACCCTTATAGTATCTTTTGTATAATATGATGGTACAGTGGCGTAATATGATGGTACGTGCTGCATCAATAGTGGTACATGTCATATTCGTTAAGGTATGGGGTGTATTATGGTAGTAAGTATTGGTACAAAGTGAATAAGTTTGTACGAGCTGGTACAAGATGAAATATGTGGTAAGGACTGGTATGGCGTCATTTTCATTAAGAAACAATGGTAAAAAGAAAAAATAGTATCTTGTCTAGAAAAGAAAATTCTTCTAACTCTTGATTAGAGAAGAAAGTTTACCTTTTATAATGGGCTACTTATAAGTTCATCTCCATGAATTTTTCCTTAATATTTGAATCGAAGACAAACATAATAAATGCATTCATAAAAAGGCGATAGCCTTTATCTTACAATGATTTTGAACAGAAAAATATTTCTATCAATATATTAATAAATGATATGTACGGAAGCATTTCACACGTTAGTGACGGAAGCATTTCCGTCACTAATTAGTGATGGAATCTTTCCGTCACACGTTAGTGACGAAATGCTTCCATCACACGTTAATGACGGAATTTTCCGTCATAAATTTCTTGACTAGTCAAACAAAAAGTCAATTGACAAAAAAAATTTGCGACGAAAATTTTTATTGTTGTGACGGAATTTTCAGTCACAATTGTAGTGACGGAACTTAAATCCGTCGCTAAAATTTAATGACAAAACTGATTTTGACAGACTGTTTCCATCACAAATCCGTCACTACTACCTGCTAATGACAGAAATTTTGAATTTAGTAACAGATTTTTCCGTCACTGTCGGACAGTTTTCTTGTAGTGTGTGTTATTCCAGCTACTAATGATGAATATCATATAATTTAATATAGCCTAGAAGTTATGTTTAATTTCTTCTCTTGATTGCTCACTATTGTTCAGCTAGAATATTATTGGTTACATGTGAAATTAATATTTAAAAGCCGATTAAAAAGAAGAATGATAATATTGTAGCATTTAATATGTTTAATGCGACACTCTCAAAAATAGATTATGTGTGCAGATCAACATCCCGCGTGATCAGCATGCTCACGATCAACGTTGAGGTATATGGCCTGCATGTTGGCATTGACATCCTGAAAGAGCGATTGTGCGGGTTAGTATTACAAGGAAGAGTATATACATGATACTTGTAGAGTATATATTTAACACCATATGATGATTAATTTGGGGGTACCGTGCCCCCGGGGCACACAAGTGTTACTCTTAATATTTTAATATTAAATACAAAAAAATAAAGACCACTTTAACTTTTGTATACCTTATATAATTGTTAATAAATCTTTCTTCTTCTATGTACAAATACGTATTAATTCGTAATAGTTTTTACAAACTGTAAGATCACTTCAACATTATATCAAATTAGTATGAGAGTAAATTAATAATTTAAATGTCAACTATGAACAATTAACAGTACAACATATGTAAAGAAACTTAAATAAGTAAAAAAAAGTTTTATAAATATTTGTATATGGGCGCATGCAAAACTACTCATTAATTATGAATTTTCAATTAATCCATCTCTTTATTCATTGTAGTTACACCTAATATATAATACCAATTCATTGATTCATATTGATATAATATTCATTCAAATATTTTCATAATTTGACATAATTCTCTATAATATTGAATATATGTACATATATATATGTATTGTAATATATGATTAATATGGAAACAAATTAATAGTACATATTCCAGAAGGTACGATAATAATATTTTTGTAATTTTATTGCAAGGTTATGTTGGTATATACTATATTTGCATGAGTTTATTTTCTTAAGGTAAATTATATTAATCCCAAATATATACCAAAATCAACATATAATAAATTTCAAACTTATCAAGTATTTAAAATGATACTTTATTAGCTTTCAATTAAATAGTAAGTTGACTCATTCTTTCTCTATATATACAGATGTTTTATAATGCATATACCTATCTTTTCGATTCATTTTATTTTAGAAAATGGCATCTCCAGTTGATATACCTTCAATGACCCAATGTAACATTTGTTTTGAATTAATTGTTAAGGATGGGAATAAAGGAGTTGCAGAGCTCAAATGTGGGCACATCTTTCATTTGGGTACGTTATTTCTTATTTTATGTTTATTGATATATTTATTTTCATGGTCAAAGGGATTAAAACATTAGCAATTAAAAAATCTAAAACAACTAAAATATAAGAAATATCGTATATAAAAATATTTTTAACATATTCATGAAGGAAGATCTAAATTAATCCCTATAGCTCTATATATGTAAAGACTAATCCTCCTTATTTTGCTAGATTTCAATGTAGATAAAGTGAAATGTCGTTTTTATAAATTCATTTATTTTTGTTTACTCTTTTACTTACTATTTATGAAAGGAAATTGATAAATGAGTAGCTATATATTATGAGTTTAGGTTTGTAGATTTAAACAACATTTTGTATGTTTTGATTAATTCACATGAGATATATATACTTGAGGGTTTTAGAATTATATGTAAGTTTTGTGTCATCCATAAAATAATTTTTGTACGTAATTGTTCAATAATTTTCATGCTACTCATTTAGTCCATACTATTCTTCCCTTTTCTAATTTAAATGATGTATGCATAATAAATGAACTTGTTTTTGAAGAAGAAATGTTATTATTATAAATTTAATTATCTCATTGTTTGTATTGTAGATTGTGTTTTCAAAGAATTCAGAACTAGAGATGAGATGAGATGCCCAAATTGTAGAACAATTGAGCATAGTTGGTGGCTAGAAGAGCATGATGATGTCATGGTAAATCTACATTCAATTGTCATACAAATAAATAAATCAATTGAATTATGAGAATAACTTGAAATCGATCTTTTATCATTTGCAGCATCATCTTCAACTTCCCATGGATGATAATCTGATTGTAATGTAAGTATAACAATTAAATTACATTGTGCATAAATCCAATTGTCACTTCCATGTGTATTATAATTATACAAAGCTATATATATATATAATTGTTTTGTTTACTAATATAAAGTTATTTTGTTTGTAAAAGGGAGCAATATATAAATGAGGAACCCGGAGGTGGAAGAGCAGTACTCCCGATCCCAAATGAGCATGGAAACATTGCGGATATATATGATGATCATCTGTTTAGGGAGGAGTCGGAACTGAACTTATAATACTTCAACGAATTTGAGCTATCTACTTATATTTATTTATCTCTCATTTTTGGATCAACAAAACAAAGGCTTTGGAAAAAATTTCTTTAATAGTTGACAAATACTATTAGATTCATTTTCTAGCATGATTTTAAATGATAAACCTAAATTCAAGAAGAATCATTATATCCATTAACATAACGTTCAACTATGATTCCCACATCATGAGATAATCTTATATTAATTTTCTTTTCCATTTTGCTTACTCATAATTTGTTGCATTATTGTTACTACTTAGTAAATAATTTTTATTCCTCATTTTCAAAATAAAAATATATAATTGTCTCTAGGAAATGTGAATCAATGGAGTTTGTATGTATGTGTGTACGAGAGTGTGCATACATGTGTTGAAATGCTTATCCGCACGCCAAAAACAAGTAGAGTATGTATGGATTACATATATTTTCATATCTAATGCTCTTTAATGATTTGGTAATATGGAAATTAATTATTTGTTAATAATATATAATTAGACCTAAAATCGTTAAAAATAATTTGTTCCAACAACGGTGCTACTTTTGTTTTATAATAAAGCAAACATTCCGAACACACAATATAAGTCAATAAGAAAAAAAAAAAACAAAATAGCATGGATATGTATTTTTCATAATGATTATCTTTGTATATTGTAGCTTTTTATAAAATGATGACATCTTTAATTGATACCATCAATGGAGAAATATATCATTTGTTCGGACTTTGTTCATGAGGATATAAGTAGAGGAATTGTTGAGCACAAATCTAGCCATATCTTTCATTTGGGGATGCATACATTATTAGTAATATATATATGTTGATTTCATGATCTATAGCTAGGGTTGTAAACAAGCCGAGCTCAAACGACCATGTGGTTGTTCATGCTCGTTTGTTTATCTTACGAGAGTGTTCATGTTCGTTTATTTAATAATCAAACATGTTCATGAACCTTAAAGTTAAATAAATGAATTCTATAATACAATTAAATACAAAAGAGTTATATCAGAATAAATTAATTAAAATCGAATAACCCTAAATTAATATTAAATGAATAAGTAAAAATATGTTTAACTAATAAATAAGGAAAGAATAATAAACAAATATTAAACAAACGCTAAGTGAACATGTTCATGAACATAATCGAATAAGTTTTTTTGTTCGTTTATGTTTATTAAGACTAACAAACGAACATGAATAATCATTAATCAAGCTTGATCTCGAATAGTTTGTCGAACGCTCTATTCGTTTACACCCTTAGTGATCTAACATTCCTTATACAATAAATACAATTATTATTGCCTATTTCTCATTTTCTTAACTTTCTTGTACCCACATTTTTATGTTGCAGAGAAAACTTGGGACCTCTATCACATTTTATTACGGATTATATATCAAATGTGCATATTGCTATTGAATTGTATTGCATGCATAAATGTAATAATTAAGTAAAATTAAATAAAATTAAATAAGACATACCATAAATAATAATTAGATTATCCACATAAATAGAATATGCTTTTTTTACTTTTTGATACTTGTCTAGAAGTTGTAGCAATTTCATTATAACATCATGTGCAAAGATTTGCATATCTTGATGAATTTTTTTTCTCTCTCAATAAAGGTACTTTGAATTGTATATTTTCTTCCTTATTAATTTATATATCATAGCTTTTTATAAAATGAGATACTTAGTTTATCGACCATCAATGGATAATTCCACCATTTGTTTGGACTTCGTTGTTTAAATTGTTGAGCTAAAATATAGCCAAACTTTTATTTGTTCATGCAAACATTATTTGTAATATATGTATAATAAAATCATCTAACATTCCATGTACCATTAAATAATTATTGCTTATTTTCGTGTACCCACAGTTTTATGTCATACGTAGATGAAAAATTGGGTCCTCTGTCACATTTTATTATTGGTTATATTTGTAAAATTCGAAATGTGGTAATGGTTAATTACTTTATTAATTGTTTGGAACAAAAGTAGCATCCTCATGAAAAAGTAATTGTTTTTATGATCAAATAATTGACATGTTGGTACAAAATACAGTCATGCCTACAATTAGGGTGTGTGAAATGTTGGTACAAAATACAACAATTCCAACAACACCACACCAATTGAAAAGACATCCCATTTAGGATGAGACTTGAGACTCCATAGGGACTCTGATGCATAATAAGGTGAAAGCCAGATTGAGCTCGAGCTCAGGCTTTGAGTCACGACTTCTTGGATGCTATCACGTGAGACTGTGGATAGCTTGCAATCAAAATTTCTCACTGATTCACCGGACTTGAGACTATTGTCACCCGCCGGCAAGTCTTTCAAGTCTGAAATCCCATACACACATTTATATATATACGCGTATCAGCACATGTGTCGCATGTGGAGGATAAATTTTTTAAATCAAAAATATTATATTACTACTATCCTTAAATAACAATTTTATAAGGATACAATTTACATTAAATTCAATTCAAAAAAATTTATAGTATATTAGAGTTCTAATATAATAAGTCTTACTCATAATAGAATTCTATACAATTTTGGTTTCAATTTTAATGTAAAATTATTTAAATATGAAAATCATAAATTACTATTATAACCTTAAATAAAAATTTTAATAAGGATATATTTCGCAATCCATATTTCGTAACCAATATTCATACTTTTATATACGTAATAAATATATATATATATAAACTCTTAAATGGGGGAGTCCAATAAATGTTTGTATATAAATGTATAAAATATATTTATATTTAGAAAGAAAAAAAAAAACATAACTCATTCCCAATGTAAAATGTTTCACCATACTATTTAATTCAAATCCAATACTTTAAATTTGTAAATAGTTGGTAAAATGGAAATTTGTGATTTGTTGATAATATTTAGTTAGACTTGAAGTGATTATTTGCACGCCAAAAGCAATTGCTTCTCACAACGGTGCAACTTTTGTTCCATAATGAGCAAACATTCCAAACATAGCACACTATATAAGTTAATAAGAAAACAAAACACTAATAAATTTTTATATAGATATATATTATTTTTTTAACTTTGAAAAATTATTAACAAGAGAGTTTAATGGATGACGTTATAAGTATAAATGTATAAGATAAATTAATATATAGAGAAAAAAACTCATTTCCAATGTCAAAATGTGTTATTCAAAATCAATATTTGGTATGATGGAAATTTATGATTTTTTGATAATATGATATTTAGACCTCAAATGCTCATTTGCAGGCCAAAAGCAATTCTTTCTCACAATGGTTCTAGTGCTACTTTTGTTTCTTAATAAACCGAACATTCAAGCCTATCAAGCCCAAAATCCCATATATATATATATATATATATATATATATATATATTTCTTTACTCAAAATTAAGAATGGGGGAGTGTAATAAATGTTGTAGATATAAATTTATAAAATATCTTTAAATTTAGGGAAAAAAAAACAATACATTTCCAATGTAAAATGTTTCACCATACTATTTAATTCAGATTCAATTTTGTAGTTTTTAAATGGTTGGTAAGATGAAAATTTGTGATTTGTTGATAATATTTAATTAAAACTCAAATGCTTATGTGCATGACAAAAGTAATTACTATTGTGCAACTTTTGTTCCATAATGAAGCAAATATTCCGAACATAGCACACTATATAAGTTAATAAGAAAACAAAACACTGTAATAAATTTATATATAGATATTTATTGTTCTTTTTTAACTTTGAAAACTTATTGGCAAGAGAGTTTAATGGATGATGTTGTCGGTATAAATGTATAAGATAAATCTATATATAGAGATAAAAACAACTCATTTCCAACGTAAAAATGTGTCACCATGCAATTTATTCAGAACAAATATTGTATTTTTTAAAATGATTGCCAAATTAGCCATCCTTTCAATATTGTCTTTGTTGTCTATGCACATCGCAACTCCAATGGCTTATCGAGGGCCGTATCATCCAATACGATTACTTCCGACCAACAATTCCATTAACACCACACCGAAACGAATGGACATCCCATTTAGGATGGGGCGTGAGGCTTCGTAGAGACTCTGGTGCATAATAGCGCAAAAGCCCGATTGAGTTCGTGCATGGGATTTGAATCGTGACTTCTTAGAAGCTATCACATGAGGTTGTGGATAGCTTGTTACCGAAATTTCGGACTCATTCACTAGACTTGAAACTAATGTCACCCGCGACAAGACTAAAATCCCCAAATTCATCAGGGCTCCATAGCCACACTTAGCAGAATGTTATTGGGCTTCAAATTTCCACAGACATGCTTCTTTTTGTGGATGTAAGACAACCCACATTCCACACCTTTTGCTATCTTGAATTGTACTTCCTTGAAAATTTACACGCGAACCAAAACATATAGGTAAGCAACTAGAATGGTAGGTGATTACCTTCCATGCACATGACCATAGAGACACACATCGCTATTGTGCTCAATGACATCGATACATTTAAAAATAACATGATGCATACCCGAATGAAAGATGTGGCCGAGTTTAAGCTCTGCAACTCCTTTGCACCCATCCAAACGAAGAAGTTCCAACAAATGAGGATTTTGTTTTATAGAAAACAAAAATATAAAAAATTTAATGAAAGAGTCTAATGAATGATGTAGGTATATTAATATAAAAAAATATAATGAAAGAGTCTAATATAAAAAATATAAAAAAAACACACTATACTCAATATATTCATCTTTCTTATCTCTAAAAATTATTAATGAAAAAGTCTAATGAATGATGTAGGTATAAATATATAAAATATATTTATAGAGAGAGAAAACATTTCATTTCCAATGTAAAAATATGTCGCCATGCTAATTGATTCAAATATGATATTGTATTTCTTTAAATATTTGCTAAAATGGAAATATATGATTTGTTGATAATATGAAATTAGACCTCAAACGCTTATCTGCACATTCATAAATTATTGCATTATAGTTACAACTAATTAGTAAAGATTTTTTATCCTTGAATTTATAAATAAAAATTTATACATAATTGTCTATATGAAATGTGCACGAATGAAGTTTGTATGTATGTGTATGAGACACGTGTTGAAACATTTATTTGCACTACTACCTTTTCATATAATTAAAGATGCAACCAACTACAACTTTGAAAGTAATACACTATAATATGAACAAACTTTTTTTTAGTGTATCAACCCCAACATATTGAAAAAGTCTCAACATTGCTCGACACCATGATGCCCAACGAAAATGTTGATCTGCACACAATATGACCTTTTATGGTCGATCACACGAAACATCTTGTGTGTCTACTCAATAACTTCTTTCATATGAGATAAATATCAATGATCAACATCTAAATGAAGGAAAACCTATGACATTTGATACTAAATATATATTTGTTACATTTAAAATGTGATAATAAAATTTGGAAAAATATTACTTTAAAAGAACAGAAATAAATATAAAGAATATTTTAAACAAAAAATTATGAAAACGAGAACTAAACAATGATGAATTCATAGTGAAAGGATTGTTCTATAATATAACGATATAAATTAATATAAATAGTTTATCCATACTTAAATGAATGATATGACAGCATTTGATCTCAACAATTCCTCTACTCTTATTGAATAATGTAGTCCAATCAAATATTGCATTTCTCCAATGATGGTCTAACAACTACGAATTTCATTCTATAAAGTGCTACTTCCTCCATCCCGGTTAAATCAGCCTACTTTGATCGGCACGGATGTTAAGAAAAAATTGTTGACTTTGATTGGATGTGTTATTTTAATGTTTTTGAGTGGCAATTTTGTAATTTAAAGGTATAATTTGAGTGCAAAAGTTGTAAAAAAAAAGAAATGGAGGGGTAAGAGAGTAAAATTTTCTTTGCCATTTTGGGGCTGCAGATTTAATTGGGACAAACGAAAATGGCAAGTAGGCAGTTTTAACTGGGACGGAGGTAGTATAATTTAAAAAAAAAAAAGTTAATAAAACAACAACTCATTTCCAATGTAAAACGTTTCACCTTGCCATTTAATCCAAATCTAATAGTTTTTTGAATATCTAAAGAGATGGAAATTTATAATTTGTTGATAATATGTAAAAAGACCTCAAATGCTTAATCACTTGTCAAAAGCAATTGCTTCTCACCATAGTGCTATTTTTGTTCCATAATGAGGCCAACACATTCCGAATAGTGTGTTTTAAAACATATTTAGTAAGATGGAAATTTATGATTTGCTTCTCACAACAGTGCTATTTTTGTTCCACAATACTATAGAAGCCAACATTACGAACCTAGCACACTGTATAATGACCTGCATAATCCTATTTTAGCTTAATAATATGTAAATAGACATCAAATGCTTAATCACACGTCAAAAGCAATTCCTTCTCACCATAGTGCTAATTTTGTTCCATAATGAGGCCAACATTCCAAACATAGCACACTATGTTTATAAGAAAAAAAAAACTACTATATAAAGTGTGTTATGTAATATCCCAAAATTTGAGATATAAATTCAAAAGATAATTCAAATAATATTATATTAAAAGAGCTTATAGATTAATTTTAGTCTTATGATAAAATATATTTTATATGTAGATATAAGTCAATTAAACTGTTGAAGCCCATTTAAAAGAAAAATATAGATATTTATGTTTTTTCAATTCAAAAATACAAATTCATGTATATACATCTTTGAATTCAATTAAATTTTAGTATGTTGTTCCTTGAAGTGTATTCCTTGAAGTGTCACTACAAGAATTTCTCTCATACACTACACTCCTAAGACAACGGTTTTGTCAAAAAACTGTTGTCGTAGCCTCAATTGGCGTTGTCGTAGATAAAACCGTTGTCGTAGAGTGTAAAAATTCTCTCATAGACAACGGTTTTTTCTTAGCGTTGTCGTAGAGGCATAGTCGTAGGATAAAATTGGGCCCTAAGACAACGATTGTGAATTGAGCTTGTCGTAGAGGTAGTAGTCTTAGGTAAAAAATGAACCCTAAGACAACGCTTATGATATGAGGTTGTCATATATACGTAGTCGTTGATCCCTAAGACAACGATTATGATATAAGGTTGTCGTTGAGACGTAGTCATTGATCGCTAAGATAACGGTAACTTTATAGCATAGTCTTAACCTTATAGTAGTGTTGTCGTAGAGTAAATTACCTTGATATATTTTTATTATAGTACTAATATATGTATATACATGTAAAATAAAAGACTTAGTGTGGAAACTATATCACCAAATTCAAATCCCCAATTGAAAATCCTAGATATCTCCTCCCAAAATGAAAACCCTAGATATGTTTCTCCTCACCCACACCGCCCCTGTCGTCGCCGCCGTTATCGTTGCCGTTGCTACCTCGGCTGCCGTTCCCCTCGCGCTGCTGCCCCGTCTATGTTTACTTTCTAGCCTTCTCTCAACCCCGCCTCTGTAGCTC
This sequence comes from Scutellaria baicalensis, assembly GCA_005771605.1. NCBI lineage: Eukaryota > Viridiplantae > Streptophyta > Magnoliopsida > Lamiales > Lamiaceae > Scutellaria > Scutellaria baicalensis. Next base: position 18,394 of record VALJ01000108.1, read on the forward strand.
ACCCACGCTGTCGTTGCCCCCTCCACCGCTACAGTCGCCGTCGACGCTGCTTGTTGCTGCTGCCCCGACAGCTGCTGTCCCCTCCGCCGCTGCAGTCACCGTCGCTGCTTGCTGCTGCTGCCCCGGCTGCCTCTGCCCTCTCTGCCACTGCACTCGCCACCGCTGCTGCCCCGGCCGCTGCTTCCGATAACTAGTGAAGTGGTAAATAAGTCTAAGTTTGACAAGTAAATATAGGCAAGAAAACGGGTTTTAAGGATTAAGCTCCACCTCAACACAAATAATTCTCTGCCTTTTTTTCTGTAGCAGTAATCCACTTCTCTCAATGCCCTCAATACAATTTAGCAACATCTCTTAAGCCTATTGCAGATTACTCGAACATGTGTTGATTGCAATTTGATATGATTTCCTGAATTTGGCTGCGAATTTCTCATCGCGGTTGGTTTATATCTCTTCTTTTGCTCTGCTTAATTCTTGTTTTTTTGTTTTCGAAGGGGTTCGATCTTTACTTCGTTTAGAGTTCTCTTTTGGGATCAGTTTTTCTGAGGAAGTGTAAGAATATTTAATGGATTTCGTGGTTGTGTGAAAAAACTGAGCTTGCAATGTGTTGGGAGGAATCGAGTGAGTGCTGATCTTTTGTAGGATCACTCGTTTTTGGTCTGGTTTAATTTCATCCAATTTAGGGTTGTTAAATTTTTGTAATTAAATGGGAACTGTCGGTATTGATTGTTGTGAAAAATATGAAAATGTTGTTCTTTTCTTTTTCTTTTTCTGATTTTTAATTTATAATTGTATATAGATGATACCAAAAAGTTGTGTGTTTGTGTGTGGAATAAACTTGTAGGTGAAGATTATTATTTGCAGTTTTGTATTTCTCCTTTTGTTTTCAATTTCTTAATTTAGTTGATTTTTGTTTGAAACTAGGACAGATGTATGATATAATGGCTAACATTTTGATTTGTCTATAAAATGAAAGAATTAGAATCAAGATCCTTGTATTCTTGTTGCTGTTGTTGCTGTTTTTTGTTTTTGGTTTATTTTCATTACACTCTAGGTAGAGTAATTCATGTCGACTTGAATCCAAAAACTCATATGATGATGAATTACTTCACTCGGGTGAGGATTTAGCTCGTAGATTAGTGAATTCTTGCTTCTCATTATTGGGATTTTGTTTTTGTTTTTACTCTTGAACTAATTTTGGTACACAAACATGCATATATTCACCTCTTTATCATTTGTAATGCAGGGTATCCAAGTGATGTTTCTTTCACCGCTACTTATACTTTCACATGAAATCGATTTTGTGACAAATTTTTTTTGTATTAATCTTGAAACTGGAAATACCTGAGTTTAGCATTAATTTGTTTATTTATTTATTCTTCCCAATTCTTCCCAAACATGCATATATACACATGACCTAGTAATTGAAGTTCATGGTTCGAAAGGACAATATTGTGGTCATGCTGTTCTTCAGGTGGCTGATATTGCTGAAGAATCTTTATTGAATTATGGATCTCAACTTCGATTGTTTGTGATTGCATAGACAATTTTGTGTTTACATGATTGAACTGGTTGAGTTTTCTTATTGATTTCTATACAGGGTGAGAAGCTCCGGTCTTGTTTTATATATCATGAGCTAGAACATTAGCAAGTTGGAAAAATCCAGCTTTGTATTAATTACTCGACTACACCAAATGAAAAACTTACAAGGTATGCACGTCTCACTTTGATTATAGTGTGTTCTCGTTGGAGTCAGTTTGTTTATTACATCAACTTCTACCCCAAAGAAATTTACATGTATATAGAAAGAAATTTGCCTAGCACTACAAGAAATTTGTGAAGAGTTGTTCCTCATGAAATTTCTTGTTAATGTGTGTGGGAAACGTGGGGAGATGGGAAGTACTCGAAAGGTGTTCGATAATTTGTCAAAAAGAAATGTTGTCACATGGACTTTTATTTGTTTAGGCTAGTTTGGTGTATAATCTGCTCTGCTTGTTTGGTGCTTGTTTAGGCTAGTTTGGTGCATAATCTGCTCTGCTGTCCTTATTCTCCCATTTATTCAAGTGCTTATAGTTTCAATGTGGTTGCATTATCCGTTTTCTATGATACTTAACTAATGCGAAAATAGGGAAATTGCAGAGAATTTGATCAGAGGTTGAAGAAGAAGAAGCTGTGATTTAAGGAGAACAAAGGAAAAAAGGGAAGAATCAATCACCAATGAATTGGATTTCAGTGAGTTTGATTCAAGTTTGATTTTCTTAAATAGTTTGATTCTTACAAATGTAGGCTATTGCATGTGTTCATCATGTCTTTGTTTTCTTTCTTTTCTAGAATGATTTCCACTTGCTTCTTTGTATTGCTTTCTTCCTGTTTTGCCAGATTTGCTTCTGTCATGTCAAACTGTAAATCCATATGCTTTTCTATCATTTTATCTTTCTTGATTTTAATATTTGCAGCAAATGAAGATGGCTTTACATTTCCTTCTCTCTTACATGCATTCATTATTATGTAGCTTGTACTACTTGCAAATATATTTATATATAGATCTTGAGACACAATTTTGTGGCAGTATGTTAATTAGCAGTGTGTTTGGTTTTCATGGCCTAAATTTTTTGTTTCATGGCATAATTGTTTATGATGTGTCCATAATGTTGATGATATGTGAATCACTTCATTCTCGAATAATCAAGATTTATGACATACTAGATTATTGATTTGATAATGAGGATTGTTCATAATGATGGTTTTGCCCTTACTGTTGATACTTGTGGTTTTGTTTATGTAAAGTCAAATTGCTCCCATTGTTGAGGAAGTAGAATTCTAAGTTAATGATTGTCTATGTTGCTTCCATTGTTGGTCATCTGATGATTTGCTTTGTTTCAAATGATTCTATTTTGTGACTAGATTATTGATTTTTTGTGAATATGATGTGCAGATTACGGTGGAGACAAAGTATTGTAGGATTTGATTCGTTGGGGGATCTTCGGTGATTCATGGAGTTTATATTTGTAGTCATGGCTTCTTCATGTTTTTTGGATGGTTCTTGATGTGAATGATTCTTGATGTTTTTGGATAAAATATTTTAGTTTTGCTAGTGAAATTAGGATGTTTTGGATTTATTTTGGTTTTACCATGTGATTAATGGATTTACAATGAATATTTGTTATATGAACTATTAGCTGAATATTTTAATTTGATACGACTATATTTTGATTTTGTATATTTTGTTGAATTTTAATTTTTATATATTTAGAATATCAACCAATATATAATAATTGTAAAATGCAAAAGTAAAAAGACAACGCTAAAAAGACAACGATTTTGAGTGAATTAAACTGTTGTCTTAAATGTCTACGACAACGGCTAAAAACTGTTGTGGTAGAGTCAAAGACAACGGCGGGACAATAGTTTTTAACCGTTGTTGTAAGTGTCTACGACTTCGGTTAAAAACCGTTGTGGTAGAGTCAAAGACAACGGCACGACAACGGTTTTTAACCATTGTCGTAAGTGTCTACGACAACGGTTAAAAACCGTTGTCTATGAGCACATATCTTAAAACTACCAACTTATGACAACGGTTTTTAACCATTGTCACGCCGTTGTCGTAGAGGTCTACGACAACGGTTAAAAACCGTTGTCTATGAGCGAAAATTTTCAGACCCTACGAAAACACCACCTACGACAAGGGTTTTTTTTTTGCTACGACAAGGGTTTTTAACCCTTGTGTATGAGAGAATTTCTTGTAGTGTGTATTTAAGATTCTGTTAAATTTTCATGTCAATCGGAGAAGTAAGATATTTCATACGATTTTTATATCACTTCAACCTAAGAGTAACATCTTTAAATGTTTTTGTTTTAGAAATTTCGAAATGATGATATTTATGGATCTTCAAAGGTTATAAAATTTTATCAGATTGTGTAATATATTGATTTTCCTCTGCAGTATAAATTTCAGTTCAATCGAAAGTGTATTTCATTTAAAATTTATTTTCTAGTCATCTTTAAAAGATCAACAAACTTCTGAAGTTATTGATTTAATGATTTAATTATATCTATAGTTAATGTTCTTCAAATGACTTGATTTTCTAAACTGTTATACATTTACAAGTTCTTCATCTCCTGAGAAAGTTTTCAAACTAAAAATATTTATATTTCTTAAAATATTAAATTTCTTCTACAACTATGCAGAATTCATTATTTATGTGATTTAAATTTCATCAAAAGTAAAAACCTATATTTATATTACTTGGAATTTTATGAAATTTATGTCTTAAACATGTGGTTACACTAAATTAATTATATGTCTTACTTATTTTACTACTTATAAAGTACATTTAAAATTAAGGATCATTTGATCTTATATTCCTTGAGAAATAAATATTTCAAATTGTGCTAGCTTTTCCTAAAAGTTTGTCTTTTAAACTTGAACTTTTGATTTTCTTCAAAGTCCAATACTATCTTATTTTTTTCAATGGGTTCTAGAACAAACTCTTTAAATTTCAACCTGCATGTTAAAATTGTTCTCCCTCTCGTCAAAATTGTTTCTCTCATGTTCGATCTCAAACTCAGTATCTCTTTCATTTTGTTTATTAAATAATTAAAGGCATGTAAGCAAATAGTATTCATCTATTCCTTAATTTATAATTGTTAGTGTTGGATTTTCCAACATTGATTTATTTTTCCTTTTTCAATCTTTTCCTAAATCATTAAATTGGTTGATTTGATTTCTTGATGATATTAGATTTATCTATTAAGATTTGATTCTAATCTCATATATCTTTCTTTTCAAGAAACAAATAATTCTTAACAAAATTGTTTTATATTTAAGGAAAGAAGATCATATCTTTGTGTGCTTGTTTTGTTAGGTTTTGATATGATTGGATTTAAGAGATCTCTGCTGGAGTGTGGTGCAAGTTTGAAGAATCATGTGGAGTCTATAAATAGGATGAGAAGACTGAAGATATATATGCACAAGAAGAGCTTCAATATTTCGAGTCTGTCAGTGTCATGCCGATGTTGTTCACACCATAGACGACACCGCCCTGTCTTCTTTTCTCTATGTCATAGAGTTTGAATGCTCGTGACTTTTTAGTAAAGATATGGATTTTTGTGAACCTTTGTCAGTCTTTGCATACGTCTATAGGTTTCCTAGCTATTCACAAAAGACGTATTGAATGCTTGTAAAGAGAATCTTATCTTGAGATTACTCTATCTCCTTATACTGAATTGATCATATAATAAAGGAGTTTTTGCCCTAAAGGCAGTCCACGAGTATTTGTATACTCGTGGATAAATCTTTGCCTCTTGTTTTTTGTGTTATTATTCCGCTGCATGTTACGTTGGTGTTGTCGACACCGTAGACAATACTGTGTACTCTGATTTTATTTTTATTGTGTTTTCTTGCAGATTACAGACCACGCAAAACTATCAATTGGTATCAGAGCCTCCACTTGACACGCTAAGTGGCTGATCCAGATCTGTAACCATGCAAGATATGGATTGGTGCAACCCCAACTTTGGAAGGATTCCAATTCTTGATGGATCTAACTATGCGTATTGGAAGATCCGTGTGTGTACCTAGATCAAATCTATTGATGTAAGAGCTTGGAATGTAGTGCTGGAAGGTTATGCTCCTCCAATAAGGGAGATTGATGGTGATTTTGTACAAAAAGCTCAAAGTGAATGGACAGTTGAAGAGATCAACAATGCAAACTTTAATGAGAAGACAATCAATGTTATTTTTGAAGCCGTGGATATCAAAGTGTTCAAACTGATCCAAAATTGTGTCACTGCCAAAGAAGCTTGAGAGACTCTTCAAAAACACTATGAAGGAGCAAGTTGTGTACGTGAAGCAAAGATGCGTCTCATAATGTCCAAGTTTGAGAACATGCGTATGGAGGAGAATGAAGATACTGGCACCTACTTTGAGAGACTTCGTGACATCTCAAATCAAAGCCAAATGCTTGGAGAACCAATTGGACGCAAGCAATTAGTTTCCAAAGCCATGCGTACTCTTCCACCGCGATTCAATATCAAGGTGTCTGCCATTGAAGAAGCTCACAATCTTGCTATGATGGACATCGATACATTGCAAAGTATTTTGCAAACTTTTGAGCTCAATCTTCAAAGTCAACAAATTGCAACACAAAAGAGTAAGACCATTGCCTTGCAAGCTCAAAATGATGAAGACTCTGAGGACGATGATGAACCACTTGAAGAAATAACTGAGGGGCAGAACATGGCCATGATAGCTAAGAAGTTTAATTCCATGATTAGGAAGTTCAACAAGGAGAAGCCCCGTTCCAAAGGAAAAGAGCATCACGATGCCTCTGTCGAACAGCCCCAATGGAAACCACTTGGATCATCATCTCAGCCTCAACATCATCCTAAAAGCTAGCCTCAGAACATAGAAGAAATGATCTCAAACATCTTGATACCATTCAATGTCATGCATGTTCGGGATGGGGACATTATGCTAATGAATGTGCGAATACGTTGAGGAGATATGGACTGAAGAACCATTGGGTTGATTTAAGTGATGATGAGGATGATGATGGAGCAGAAATTCAGAGTCAATCTGTATTATTTGCTGGAATTCTTGAGCAGTCCGACGATGTTGCAGATGATGTTGCCGATGATGTCATCACACCACAGACAACATCAGAGAGGTATGATTTGTTTAATTTTTCGAATATAACCTGCCTAAATGTTGTGAGTTGTGATGACGCAGATTCTCTAGATGGAGATGATTTGGACAATGCTGCTATTGTTGAAGAACTTCAAAAACTTTATAATTCCTTATTCAAGGAATGGAAAAAGCAGTGCAAACAAATGGAAATGCTCTCCAAGGAGAATGATGTGCTGAAGGATTCACTTGCTAAGATGGAAAAAGCTCTCACCAAGAAAGATGTTGAAATTGATAAAGATTCAATCAAAACTTGACGAGACTGAGTCTATTCTTGCCAAGTGGAATTCGAGCTCAACCAAGGTAAATGAGATCATTGGATTATGCAATGTTACCAAGTCAGGTATTGGATTTAATAAGTCTATTGAGTCTGTTTTTCCAAACCTTTTTGATGACTCTTATGCTAAGATCAATTTTGTGAAAGAAGAGTCAAAAGAGTCTGAAAATTCTCACAAATCAGGTCATAGGAAGAGAAAATATGTATGTCATTACTGTTTTCGACCTGGACACATAAGACCATTCTGTCGAGCATTGAAAAATGATCGAGCCAGTGGTCTGGTGTTGCCTCTGGTGTCATTTAACACCACCCGCAACACTGCTGTCAGAAAAGAACAAATGAAAATCTGGATTCCCAAAAATTCTCAAGTCTGCAATGTTGTTATTACTGCCTTGAAAACTAACCTTGCAGGTTCTTGGTACTTCGATAGTGGCTGTTCTCGCCACATGACGGGGACCAAAGAATATTTGAGTGATTTTGTATCCCTTGCCGAAGGATCTGTGACATATGGAGGAGGTGCTAAAGGCAAGATAATTGGAAGAGGAACACTGAATATACCAGGTTTTCCAAGGTTGAAAAATGTTTTACTAGTTGATGGACTTGTTGCTAATCTAATTAGTATAAGTCAATTATGTGATGACAACCTTGAGGTAAAATTCACTAAAGACTCTTGTGAGGTTTTTGATGAGACTAACATGTGCATTATGACAGGTACAAGATCTCATGATAATTGTTACCTTGTGGGAGAAAAAGTCACATGCAACAAAGCTAACTTTGATGACACAATTTTGTGGCATCAAAAATTAGGACATGTGAACTTTCGTACTCTTGAGAAATTGATGAAGTTTGATGCTATACAGGGGTTACGAAGTTTGAACCACAAAGGTAAGATAGTTTGTGGGGAATGTCTTAAAGGCAAACAAACCCGTGTTCCCCATAGTGTTACATCACACCCTGGACAACACCAAGGTACGGTTCATTGTTTTCAACTTTTACACATGGATTTAATGGGACCAGTTGAAGTTGAAAGTCTTGGAGGAAAGAGGTATTCCTATGTTATTGTTGATGATTTTTCCCGGTATACTTGGATTTTCTTTTTACGTGAAAAATCAGATACATTTTCTCAATTTAAAATTTTGTACACTAGGATTAAAACCTCGTTTTCTTCTAAAATTTTGAGTATCAGGTCTGACCATGGTAAGGAATTTGAAAACAAATTGTTTGCTGATTTTTGTGAAAAGAAAGGGATTGAACATCAATTTTCGGCTGCAAAAACTCCTCAACAAAATGGAGTTGCGGAACGAAAGAATCGAACTTTGCAAGAGATGGCACGTGTTATGCTAAGCTCTAAAAACCTCTCACGACGTTTTTGGGCTGAAGCATTGAATACGGCTTGCTATATAGGCAATCGAGTCTTTTTAAGACCGGGTAGCAAAATGACTCCTTACGAAATTTTGAAAGGGAAAAAGCCAAATATTAAACATTTTCGGATGTCTTTGCTACATTTTGAATGATCGTGATAAACTTGCTAAGTTTGATGCAAAAAGTGACAAAGCCGTGTTTCGTGGGTATTCCTTGAATAGTCATGCTTATCGTGTGTTTAATTTGAGATCAAGGAATATTTAAGAATATGTCAATGTAGTGTTTGATGATTTTTTTGATGTCACAGGGAAAACAAATCAAGATGTTGTGGTAGATCTGATCGAAACCCAAATCATCCCTAAAACTGAAAATACTGATGTTGCCCCCAGTGTTGTGACTCCAGAAGCAACACCAGAAGCAACACTGGTAGCAGATTCAGAATCTGATGAAAGTAATGATGATATTCATGATCCAATTCGAAGAGACCCACCTGCTCGTATCAGAAAGAATCAGCCAACCACACAGGTGATAGGGGGAGTAAATGAAGGTATTCGAACTCGTAGAAAAGACCCCGTGAATTACAAGGAAATGGTAAGACATGTGTGTATGTCAACCACATATTCCGAGGTAAAATTCTACTGTTTTGTCTCTCAAATTGAACCCAAAAATGTTTCTGAAGCTTTAAAGGATAATTTTTGGATACTAGCAATGCAGGAAGAATTACAACAATTCACTAGAAATGATGTTTGGTTTCTTGTTCCTAGATCCACCGATACTAATGTGATTGGTACTAAATGGATTTTTAAGAATAAAACGGATGAGTCAGGAAACATAGTAAGAAACAAAGCACGTTTAGTAGCACAAGGGTACACTCAAGTCGAAGGCATCGATTACGATGAAACTTTCGCACCCGTTGCTAGAATGGAATCAATTAGGTTAATTCTTGCTATTGCTTGTTATTTAAAAATTACTCTTTATCAAATGGATGTTAAAGGAGCATTTTTGAATGGTTTCTTGGATAAGGAAGTTTTTGTTGAGTAACCTAAAGGTTTTGAAGATCCCTTCAAACCTCATTATGTTTACAAACTCAAGAAAGCATTGTATGGGTTGAAACAAGCTCCTCGAGTTTGGTATGGTCGTTTGACTACGTTTCTGCTCGAGTTTGGATTCATAAGAGGTATGGCCGATCGAACTCTTTTTGTTAAGAGAAACGATCAAAGTTTTATGATTGCTCAAATTTACGTAGATGAGATTGTTTGTGGTTCTACTTCTCAAAGTGAACTTGATGGATTTGTGCAAGCTATGTCATCCACTTTTGAAATGAGTATGATTGGGGAGCTAACATTTTTTCTAGGCTTGCAGGTGAAGTAATCGGATGATGGAATTTTTATTTCACAAACCAAATATGCCAAGAATTTGGTATCTCGGTTAGGGTTAGAAAATTCCAAGACAATGCGAACCCCCATGGGTTCTTCACAAAAGCTGTCCAAGGACAGTGTTGCCGACGGTGTCGACAACACCTTGTATAGATCGATGATTGGAAGCTTGTTGTACTTAACCACTAGCCGTCCAGATATCATGTACAGCGTTGGTGTCTGTGCTAGATACCAATCTGATCCCAAAACATCTCATCTCCAAGCTGTCAAACAAATCATAAGGTATGTTTCGGGTTCAATTGAATTGGGTATTTGGTACACTAAAGATACTAATCTTAATTTGGTAGGCTTTAGCGACTCCGATTGGGCTGGGGATGTGGATGATAGAAAGAGTACCAGTGGGGGTTGTTTTTACTTAGGAAACAATCTAGTGTTATGGCATAGTAGAAAAAAAATTGTGTTTCTTTATCCACTGCCGAATCCGAGTATGTAGCCGCGGGTAGTGGGTGTACTCAACTCTTGTGGTTGAGGCAAATGCTTGATGATTATGGATTTATAACTGAGTCTTTGAGCTTTTTTTGTGATAATACTAGTGCAATTGATATTTCTAAAAATCCGGTTCAACATTCACGCACTAAGCACATAGACATAAGGCATCATTTTATTCGAGATTTAGTAGAAAAGGGGATTATTGGACTTGAATATGTATCCACCGAAAACCAAATTGCAGATATTTTTACTAAGGCCCTAGATTTTGAGAGATTCTCTTCTCTAAAGAAATCTCTTGGTGTGTGTGTTGCTTGGATGCATTTTTTTTACGGGTGTTACAACAATGTTGTTCACACCACTCATAACACCCATTGTTCTGCGTTTAGGTTTGTTAGGCATATGTGTGCATGATTGTACTTAACCAGTGTGTTCCTTATGTTCAAAAAGTTGCTTGGACACATTAATTCTCAAATGGCTCGTGTTTAATAGTGCACTTTGTTCTTAAAATGGTAAAAATCACGAAGCACTTGAAGCACGGCGTTCGCTGCGACGATGCTTTCCAGGCAGCCTAGTGACACTCTAAAAATGTGTTGTGTGACCTACACTGAGTAACTCGGGGCACGACACTCGCTATGACGATGCTTTCTTGTCAAAAAGTGTAGGAGATACCACAACCGAAAAAAAAAAAAGATCTCACAACTGAGTAACTAGAAGCATGGCGCGCGCTACGACAGTGCTCTCTTTTCAAAAGGTTGGTTGAGATCAGGTCTATCCGTATTCTTGTTAAGTGCACCACATTTTGTTTGAGCCCAAAATTTTTGAACGGTGTCCTCGCAGTGTTATGTAACATCAGGGACAACACCAGTCTAGTACAAAGTGTGCGATTTTTCAGCTTTTTATTTCCTAGGCATCCCTAGATTTTGCATTTTTTCTTTCTCTGGATTTTAGTGGATACATTGGATTTTCAGATAACCCTATCTACACTTCAATTTCGAATTTAATGACTCTTTATTCTTAGGTTTCTTTTTGCTCACATAATGTTTCATATATTTTTGTTGGCTCAAAGTTTGGATATAAATCTCCACTCTATCAGCAGTCCATACCACTCATTCATCTCTCATGCTACTCTCTCTTCTTCCATGAATTTCTTCTTCCTTTTCCTTCATCCATCTTCTTTGATCTCTCCAAAAATTTGTGTTTTGCTCATCTCTACAAGTTCTTCCCGCTAGTTTGGTGTTTCTTTTGTGAGGGGGAAAATTATTTTGAATATGATATTGTTGAGGGGGAGATCTTATTAATTGTTGGCTGAGATATCTGTGAAAACCCTCCGTTCTTTTATGTTTTTGCCCTACACGTCCAGTGTTGTCATTGTGATTGGCAACACTGCCCCAACACTGTGTTTTTGATGTGTTCATTTCAGCTCAAAAAGGGGGAGAAGGGTACCAGTGGTAGTGAATTGGAGGTGAAGAAGCTGAAGTTTGATTTTAATTGGAAGATTGACAATGATTTTAATTGTTCATGATTTTGATGGATATTTTTTCATGATTGTTTTTGAATGATTAATCTCTAATTCTTTTTGTGATTGGTTGTGATTGCAGAATTGAGGGGGAGAAATTCCACATGAAAGATGATTTAGATTTTGAGCTGAAAAAGCAAAAAAGGGGGAGATTGTTAGTGTTGGATTTTCCAACATTTATTTATTTTTCCTTTTTCAATCTTTTCCTAAATCATTAAATTGGTTGATTTGATTTCTTGATGATATTAGATTTATCTATTAAGATTTGATTCTAATCTCATATATCTTTCTTTTCAAGAAACAAATAATTCTTAACAAAATTGTTTTATATTTAAGGAAAGAAGATCATATCTTTGTGTGCTTGTTTTGTTAGGTTTTGATATGATTGGATTTGAGAGATCTCTGCTGGAGTGTGGTGCAAGTTTGAAGAATCATGTGGAGTCTATAAATAGGATGAGAAGACTGAAGATATATATGCACAAGAAGAGCTTCAATATTTCGAGTCTGTCAGTGTCATGCCGGTGTTGTTCACACCATAGACAACACCGCCCTGTCTTCTTTTCTCTATGTCGTAGAGTTTGCATGCTCGTGACTTTTTAGTAAAGATAGGGATTTTTATGAACCTTTGTCAGTCTTTGCATACGTCTATAGGTTTCCTAGCTATTCACAAAAGACGTATTGAATGCTTGTAAAGAGAATCTTATCTTGAGATTACTCTATCTCCTTGTACTGAATTGATCATATAATAAAGGAGTTTATTGCCCTGAAGGCAGTCCACGAGTATTTGTATACTCGTGGATAAATCTTTGTCTCTTGTTTTTTGTGTTATTATTCCACTGCATGTTACGCTGGTGTTGTCGACACCGTAGACAACACTGTGTACTCTGATTTTATTTTATTGTGTTTTCTTGCAGATACAGACCACGCAAACTATCAATAATAACCCAAAAGTTTCATAATTAATATTAAGATATTTGATCTTCATAATTTAATAATTTCATGGGTCATTTAAATTATCCAAGACTTGCTCTGTTTAATTATATCATATTATAAGTGTTATTTAATCCCATAATACTTTTAACCTTAGAATTTAATAATTTTCATAATTTACAACTTACCAATTAATTGTAAGTATTAATACTAATAACTTATTTTGAATCTTTAAAGCCCAAAATCCACTCATGTGATTTAGTTACATATAGATTGTTTAGTTACAATCTCCCAACAAGTTGATAATTCTAATTAGTTAATGGAATTTATTTACAATTAATTCCATGACAA
>VALJ01000109.1:0-25094 GCA_005771605.1 Scutellaria baicalensis
AGGCCCAAAATTTTCGTGAACTACTTGAAACCTAATTTTAACCAATAATTGATTTCATGATTTGGGGTGAGAGACTGTCTTCCACTAAAATTGATTCACAATTTGGGGTGAGAAACTCCCATCCACGATTTAATAGCAATTCACTGTCAAGTTTGATTGCAAAAAAATACTTGAGTTAACAACTCACTTTTTGACCGAACAAAGTGGTGTTTTCTGTGAGAGATATAAGAATTGTATGACTTTAGTAAAAAAAATTAATTATGTATAAGGATTCCCGGGTATTGGACACCTCAACTCTATATTATATTACCTAAATATCTCATCCAAAATGAAGAATTTGTGAAAGCGATCCAACCATCCACGTGAGTGCCACGTGTCAAACATGCACGCAGTAACGGCCCCACCCAATCACCTTCGTTTTTTCCACATCTAGCCACCGTGGCCTCCACAGTCCTCCTCCTCCCCACCACCACTGTAAGAGAAAATGGTAGAATTCGACGTCGAAGTTGAGGCGGATCAGCCTCTGAGCCCGAGCTGCTCGTCGGAGATGGGAGAAGTAGTCGAGGACAAGCCCATCAGCTACGACGATCTCCGGCGCCGCATGTGGAAAGATCGAATGCGCATGCAGAAGTTCAAAGCCCAGCACCACACCGCCATGGCCGACCCAGTCGCCAAGCTCGAGAAATCTCGCCGGAAGAAGATGTCTCGCGCCCAGGACACTATTCTCAAATGCATGCTCAAGATCATGGACGCCTGCAACGCCCAGGGCTTCGTCTACGGCATCGTGCCGGAGAAGGGCCGCCCGGTGACCGGCTCTTCGGAGAGCCTCCGTGCCTGGTGGAAAGACCAGGCCAGATTCGTCCAGGCCGCGCCGGCCGCCATTGCTCAGTTCCTGCCCAAGATCATGGAGGAGGCCGCCATTGCTGAGCTGGACCACAACTCGCTCATGCATCTTCTCCAGGACCTGCAGGACACGACGCTTGGGTCCCTCCTCTCCGCCCTGATGCAGCACTGCGTGCCGCCGCAGCGGAGGTTCCCGCTGGAGAGGGGGCTGCCGCCGCCGTGGTGGCCGACGGGGAACGAGCTGTGGTGGGCGACCAGGGCTCGGCGCAGGAGCACGGCGTGCCGCCGTACCGGAAACCCCACGATCTGAAGAAGGCGTGGAAGGTGAGTGTCTTGGCGGCGATCATCAAACACATGTCGCCGAATCTGTCAAGAATGCGAGGCATCGTGAACCAGTCGAAGACACTGCAGGGGAAGATGACGGCCAACGATACCGCCACGTGGTCCAAGGTGGTGACTCAAGAAGAAGCTCTGTGGAAGCTCACACACAAGTCACTGAAGATCACAGATGAAGAAGAGGGAGTTGACTTTGACTTTGACCTTGACCAAGGGTTGATGATGAGTAGCAAGAGGAAGAAGGGCGGTTTGGATGAGGAGGATGAGTGGATAAGAGAATCTGGATATTAATGGGGAGGAGAGAGAGAAAGAGAAAGCTTGGTTGATTTTAGCAACATGGATTTCAATGGTAAATCAATGCAAGAGTTGTTTAGTGAAGATGATGATCCTCTTCAAACTGATCAAACTTCTTCTTCTTCCACTTTTTCGATTTGGGACTTGCAGCCATATCATCATCAAATGGATTAATTTTTCCTCATGAGTTTAATTCTTCATCTCATCATATATGAGATCATGAAGAGATTATTACTCAATCTTGAATTAATCTCTCTACTTTATTTCATTCCATGTTAATTTTGATCATTTGGTTATGATTATAACTTGTTATAGTTGAAGCCATGTCCTTTGTTTAATCACTTCTATAGTTTTGTTTAATGATGTAAGATTCAATAAAGATGCACTTTATTCAATTTGTAATTTGTGTATTGTATTTTTACAAGTTATATATATATATATAACCCTTTTCACAAGATATTCAAAGGGTATTTTCAGTTAATTTTTAATTTTAATTCCAAATTAGTTGTTATTATGTTGAGGAGTCTCCATCACACTATAGATATATTAATTAATGTTTATATAAGATTTCATTGGCAAAATTCTAAACATTTTCTTTAAAATTAATTTAGTAATGAAGCTTGTCTTTCACTATATATAAGATTAGATGTGTCACCCAATCTTGCAAAATTAAGCAGTAACGTACAGTGGGACACATCGATCCTATTGATTAGGCATATATATGATGTGGGAAATTTAATCAAACATTACTTGATTTGTTTAAAGTCATTGTCACTTGTAAATTTGGTGATTAATAGTCTTATATATGTATACTAGTACACTTTGATATTGACAACATGTAACACTACTTAAATTAAAACACACCCATCAAGCTGGCTCAAATAGCTCGAGGAGATCCTAATCCATTAGTCTGACTTAGTTGCTGATCACCCGATTCAGCGATTCAATTTCGTGTTAGTAATTGTTAATGTAATTTATCTATATGGAAATGCCTCAGTTTATCCATTTTTGTATGTCAAGGAACTTATTTACCCATTTTTTGGTCGAAATATCAATAATGCCCTTAACTTAAGTTTATATTTACATAAAGTGGAAATACCTCTGATATCATATCAGCATATTATGAACATGACAGCATATCATGAACACGATATCAGCATATCGTGAACACAATATTATATTTCGTGTTCATGATATGTTGAACCTTTCTGCATATCGTGAACACAATATTATTTTTCGTGTTCACGATATGTGAACAGTTCTGCATATCGTAAACACGATATTATTTTCCGTGTTCACGATATGTGAACAGTTCTACATATCGTGAACACGATATTATTTTCTGTGTTCACAACATGTACCTTTCTGCATATCGTGAACACGATATTATATTTCGTGTTCACGACATGTTCATCTTATCTGAAAGGTAGACGCGGATAGAGTTTTTGAACACGAGTAGAGTCTCCTGGATTCTTTTCTTATGTAAATATAACTAAAATTAAAGGTATTATGGAGATTTCACTTTAAAAATTGGGTAAAAAAATTATTTTTTTAAAAAAAATAGATAGATAAGTTCTTTGATTTATGAAAATGGGTATTTTGGAAATCCTCCCTATTAATATTATTACTAGATGTTGAAATTTAATTGGAAACAATAACATGTTCATTTATTGTTCAATATGTTAGAAGACAATCGAATATGGCAGCTTACGTACTGCTTAATTAGCTCGGGCAGCCTATTATTAGGCTCATCTTTATGTTGCATTATATATATAAACCTCAATGTATGATTGATACTGCTATTTATATATGATTGTCTTCTAATGATTAATAAAATTGCAATTTTCTTCCAAAAAGAAATATTCCTAAAAAGGGCTAAAAATTCGCAGTTTAAAAATAAATGACTGCTAAAAATAAATAAGTGAAAATGCCAGTTCAAGAATCTTAAATGACAGCTTTATTTTTGAAGGCAATTATTTCTATAATTATACCAATATTATTTTAATTCCATTAGGACTTGCATGTTGGTTTTGATTTTGACTTGTTAGCTGCATGTGGGATTCAACATACATAATTAACTAATAATTCAACCAATAAATTAAAATAATCTGTTATAACACAATAAGTTAATAAATCAATTTGATTTACCACCCTTATTAGGTGTGTCTTCTTTTTTACACATACAAGTGTGCTTTGCATATGGAGTGAGATGGCAATTTTATGAGATTCCCATTTTTAATTGATAATAATCAAGATATTCAATTTTGAGATTATAATATGTGAATTTAACACAATATTGTTCTACATAATGGTGTCAAGATTTGCTTATTATATGCTGATATATTTTGCACTATAGTTGATAAATCTTATATTTTACTTATAGAGTTTAAAATATAATTAAAACAAAGTACAAATTGGGCCTAGAGGTCTCAAAATTAGCTACAATATGTCAATAACTACTTTTTCTTTTTGTTACTTATCAAAAAAAAGTTCTATTTCGAATTTTGTTTAATGTATAGTTTTAGTTTTTTTTTTTCCTTTTCTTTCTAAAATTGGAAAATAAATAACTAAATAAGAAGAGCCAAAAACTTGAGTGTGAAATTACATAATTAGATAATATATACTAGTATTGGCACCCGCGCTATGTGCGGTATGTGATATTATAATATTGTTAAATATTAATTATTTGATAATATAATATAAGTAATTTTAGTACATAGAAGACATTATAATATTTAATAACTAAAAGAATCTAAATTTGCTTAAAATAATTCAATTCACAATAATATATCGATATTATACACATCCAATTCATTAATCTATGATTAATATTAAAAACAAAAGTATCAATCATGATCTTCAAATCAAAGTTGGAAATTTTACCTGCAAGTTTGTAAGTTTTTTAAAAAACTTCTTTATACACAACATTTTTAGTTGAAACATTTTTTTATCATATGTGCTACAAACATATATCATCAGTGACTTAAATTAAATATACTAAAAAAACTAAAAAATATGAATTTAAAATCAAATTCAATTACTTAAATTAAATACGTGTGTTTGTGAGTATGTATATATAGAAACAATACATAATAAAATTAGAAATTTTACGTAGGAACTTGATGCAAGCACTGTCAATTATATATTTTCAACCTTTTATTTTAAAATAAATTGAATTAGAAAAAATTAATATCGCTTAACATCGAAGATGACAGATAATTATTCCGTTGTGAGTATCACATAAATTAATTGAGATAGCACGACATTGATCATTACAATTTAAGCTCAACACAAAATCGAAATGTAATAGTAGTGATCATGATGATGACAATATAATAATTAGAAACTAAACATATAATTTAAGTAATCAGTTGAGCCATCTAAATTCAAAACGTGCACTCTCATATAAAAATATACGAAGTCCTAAGTGTAAAATAAAAGATGAAAATTTTATTTGATTATGAGATATTTATAATTAAAAAAATATTTAGGATGACATATAATTCAGACTACAGATATACTCCCTCCATCCCGACCTAATTTGTCTACTTGTCATTTTTGTTTGTCTCATTTTAATTTGTCAACCCATAAATGACAAAAGAAAAATTCTCTCATTACCCTTACATTTCTGCCATTTTACAAAATTGACACCCCAATTCCACTTTTAAATTCTAATTAAAGTGCAAAAAGCATAAAGTTAACACATCCAATCAAAGTCAACTGCATTTTCTTAGGCTCCGTGCTCGGTCAAAGTAGGCAATAGACCGGGAGAGGGAGTATTATATATCATTTGTGTATATGCCCACATTTTAAATAATGTTATATTTATTTATTAATCTATATTAAATATGATATAAATTATACTCATGCAAATTAATATTTATTATTGAAATTATTGTTTGGATATCTATTGTTGGTATTTAAAAAACTATTCAATTCAAATTAATGTAATTAAGATCAGTAAAATGAGAATAAACTAATACAATAGTTATATTATTAAATCAAAAGGATTAAATAGTAAAAAATAAAAAAATATATAAAAATTAATTAACGGGATACTTACAAATATTAATTTAAAAATACTTAGGATGACATATAATTTCATACTAAATACATATTATACATATATGTATACACACATCTTTAATAGTGTTACACTTATCTATTAATTATATTGATATTAAATATGATATCGAATTATCCCTAAACAATGCACCCGGTTTGGATTCGGGTCAATAGACCCGCTTCTCTTTCTCTCTTTCTTTTTCTTTTTAGCGCATAGTTTTTTAATTTTTGCACCTATCAATAAGTTATGTTAGAACTACATTTATATTATGTTATATATACCTTTACATTACGTGAAACCTACCTATTTGCTCATATTTCATACCTAATTTTTTTTTTTGCGCCTGGTTTTTGAATTTTGGCACCTACCACTACGTTATGTTAGACGTATCTTTACGTTATGTTAAACTTACCATTCTGCCCAAATTTCAACCTTAAACATTAGCAAAAAAAAAAACTTAGGTTTGACACATGTACCATTACGTTGTATTAGGCATACCTTTAAGTATAGTTAGATATACCTTTGTGTTATATTAAACCTACCCACATAAGGTAGGTCTAATATAACACAAAGACAAGTCTAACTATACATAAATATATGTTTATTGGAGCGAGTTTGAGTAGGCTTGAGCGTGAGTATCAAGCGCGTGCGGGCGAGTGAAACACGAGTGATAGTGTTTTTTTTTTTGGCGTTTGACCAGATCAACCCTGATGTATGAATCTAAATTTGTGTGTCCAACTCATATAAGTTTTTGCCTAATATTTATTATTGAAATTATTATTTGACAATATCTATTGTTGGTATATAAGAAATTATTCAATAAAAATTAACTTAATTAATATTAATAAAATAAGAATAAGCTGATACAATATTTATATTATAAATTGGATTGATTAAATAATAAAAATATAAAATAAAAAAATTGTTGATGTGACACTTTTTGTTAAGAAAACGATATTTCTGTAAATATCTCCAACTTTTCCTCTATTATTATAGTATAGAAATATATAGAAAAATTTATTTATTTGTTTTTGGTTTTGAGTTTCTATACAATAAATATAAAATTAAATGTCTTAAATATTAATATTTTTTATTAATAAATGTAAAATGAAAGTTATTAATGATTTCTTAAATATTTAATAAATGAGACATTTATTGCAGTTATTTTTGACAAAATATTATACTTTTATATATAGAGAGGGCTGCCGAAATTACACAAAATTTTTTAAGGATTTGACTTTTCTAACATTGTATATAAGGAAATGTACTTTTCTACCACAAAATATAACAAAGTTACCTTTTCTACACTATTTTGACTCGGTCATGGAAAAATCATCAAGTAATGATTGCTTAATGATATATTCAATTTTATTTATACTTATTTAACAATTGTTTTATCCAAATACTGTAATTACAAATTTATTTGCTCTTTTTATTTATTCTCTTGTATTTATAGTTATTTAACAATTGTTTTATCCGAAAACTGTAATTAGTAATTTTTATAATTTCTAATTCATAAATTATGGTTCGATTAATTAGTACGAGAACCACTATAATATGTTAATCGAAGCAAAATAATTTATACTTAATTTAATAGAAATACTGAATATAATTTAGGTGGTTCGAGTGGCTCGATCACTAGTTCAAAAAATAAAAAATTTACAAAGTGATCGAACCACTATGTGAAATTCATAGTGGTTCGATCACTAGTTCAAAAAATCAAAAATTTCCAAAGTGATCGAACCACTATGTGAAATTCATAGTGGTTCGATCACTAGTGTAAAAATCAAAAAATTTCCAAAGTGATCGAACCACTATGTGTTTCACATAGTGGTTCGATCACTATTGAAAAAAACCAAAATTTTCCAAAGTGATCGAACCACTATGTCAAATTCATAGTGGTTCGATCACTATTGAAAAAAATCAATATTTTTCAAAGTGATCGAACCACTAGTGGTTCGATCCCTATTGAAAAAAATCAAAATTTTTTCAAAGTGATCGAACCACTATGTCAAATTCATAGTGGTTCGATCACTAGTGTAAAAAACCAAAATTTTCCAAAGTGATCGAACCACTATGTCAAATTCATAGTGGTTCGATCACTATTGAAAAAAATCAAAATGTTTCAAAGTGATCGAACCACTAGTGGTTCGATCACTATTGAAAAAAATCAAAATTTGTTCAAAGTGATCGAACCACTATGTCAAATTCATAGTGGTTCGATCACTAGTGTAAAAAACCATTTTTTTCCAAAGTGATCGAACCACTATGTCAAATTCATAGTGGTTCGATCACTTTGGAAAAAAATGGATTTTTGAATATTTTCAGTTTGACCCCTGAAAAAGAAATTTTATTACATTTTGACCCCAAAATAAATACAAACCCTAACACTATTTCACCCCATTTGCGCCTCCATCCCCCATTTTCCTCTTATTACATTTTGACCCCAAAATAAATACAAACCCTAGCACTATTTCTCCCCCATTTGCGCCTCCATCCTCCATTTTCCTCTCAAATTTCTTCTCTCTTCTTCTCTCTTTCAAACATTGAAGTGCATTGGTAAGTTTTTTTTTTTGTACATGTCTTTCGATTAATACTTCAAAATGTTTAAATTATTTTGAAGTCTTTTGTTTTAATAAAATTGGAACTTGTATTTAGGTGTTAAATTTTGCATTTTGGTGAGTCCATCGATTTTTGGCAACTCCGTTTGAATCTTGAAGGGATTTAGCAATGGGTGATGAGGTATGTTTCAATTTACACTTTTGCTTTGATTTGTTGAAGTATAGTTCGAACCACTTGATGTTTATAGCTTTAAATTGTTTAATTTGTTGAGTAATGATTGCAATTAGTCCTCTTATGGTTTTGTATGGTTCGAATTTTTTAGATTTTTTGAATAGTGTTTGAATTGTTTAATTTGGTATGGTTCGAATTTTTTAGATTTTTTGAATAGTGTTTGAATTGTTTAATTTGTTGACTAATGATTGCAATTAGGCCTCTTATTGTTTTTATGGTTCGAATTTTTGAGAATTTTTGAATAGTGTTTGAATTGTTTAATTTGTTGACTAATGATTGCAATTAGGCCTCTTATTGTTGTTATGGTTCGAATTTTTTGAGATTTTTTGAATAGTGTTTGAATTATTTAATTTGTTGACTAATGATTGCAATTAGGCCTCTTATTGTTTTTATGGTTCGAATTTTTTGAGATTTTTTGAATAGTGTTTGAATTGTTTAATTTGTTGACTAATGATTGCAATTAGGCCTCTTATTGTTTTTATGGTTCGAATTTTTTGAATAGATTTGCACTATTGTTGATTGCTTTGGGTTTTTTGAATACATTCGGTTTAGGGTCCATGGGTTCAATTGTTTTAAATTTTTTGCACCATTGTTTGAGTTGTTGAAGTATGGTTCGAACACTTGGGGATTTATAGCTTTGAATTGTTTAATTTGTTGAGTAATGATTGCAATTAGGCTTTATTGTTTTTTTGGTTCGAATATTTTGAGTCATAGCTTTATTGGTTTTTTGGTTCGAATTTTTGATTCATAACACTTGGGGATTTATAGCTTTATTGTTTTTTTGATTCGAATTGTTCAATATTTGTTTTAAATTTTTTGCACTATTGTTTGACTTGTTGAAGTATGGTTCGAATTGGGTATGGTTTCTTCATTCCAATTGTTGAATATTTGGTTTAAATTTTTTGCACTATTGTTTGACTTGTTGAAGTATGTTTCAAATTGGGTGTTGGGATTTATAGCTTTGAATTGTTTAATTTGTTGAGTAATGATTGCAATTAGGCTTTATTGTTTTTTTGCACGTTTTGAATTTTTGGATTTAGATACGGGTTTCTTGATTCGAATTGTTCATTATTTGTTTTAAATTTTTTGCACTATTGTTCTTGATTCGAATTGAAAATTGCCGATTCTTGTTGCAAAAGTTTGGGTGTTTGAATTGTTGAATGTTGAAAATTGCAAATGTTGAATTGTTGTTGAATGTTGAAAATTCGATTTGTATATATATATATTTACTTGAATGTTTACTGATTGAATTTTAATGATATACAGTACGAGCCGGTATGGGTACGCGAGGCTTTACAGGGTACTATAGCCTACGTAGTTGGCTATGTTCGTCTGAGCCTCATTGATGAGATCAAGGCAGAATTGCGTAGCCTAGGACCGGACTGTGTGCAGGAGTTTCAGGGGACGTGTTTTGGACACTTCCTGCTGTGGGAAACCGAAAGGACGATCAGCAAGCAGTTTCTACATGCCCTTATGACACGCCAGGTGCATAAGGGACCCGTTCCAGCTGATGAGCGATGGTTCCATATTGGGAGAGACCGTCGCCTGTGCCGGTTCTCGAAGAGGGAGTTCGCACTGGTTACTGGGTTGCGTTTCGGCACTTCCGATTTTAATCCGTCGGCAGTCCACCATCCAGACGAGGACTCACTCTATTATAGAGTTCACGGTGGTTCGTCCAGAGTGAAGGTGAACGAGCTACTAGAGCGATTCACCCAGGGGGAGTGGAGACATTCTCGACAGGACAGTATCAGGATTGCGAAGATCCTGATACTGCAGTGCATACTTATGGGCGTGGATGCGGGCAAGTCTGTCGTGGAGCCCTGGGTGTGGGTTCTTATCGGAGAGATATGGCCCTAGCAGTTTACAAGTACTCCACCTCCGAGGACACTGTAGCTCCCGATTTTCTTGATTAGCAGTGTATTTTTCGTATTATCATGTATGAACGAATGCATATGCAGATCCAGATTTTCTTGATTACCGTATACATATGTATTTTTCGTATTATCATGTCAAATTCATCCATGCAGTGGCTACTTCAAAAAATCAAAATTTTTCCAGAATGATCGAACCACTATGTGAAATTCATAGTGGTTCGATCACAACTGCAAAAAATCAAAATTTCTACAAAGTGATCGAACCACTTTGTGAAATTCATAGTGGTTCGATCACTACTTCAAAAAATCCAGAAATTTCCAAAGTGATCGAACCACTATGAATTTCACAAAGTGGTTCGATCACTTTGTAGAAATTTTGATTTTTTGCAGTTGTGATCGAACCACTTTGTGAAATTCATAGTGGTTCGATCACTACTTCAAAAAATCAGAAATTTCCAAAGTGATCGAACCACTATGTGACATTCATAGTGGTTCGATCACTTCGTAAAAATTTTGATTTTTTTAAGTTGTGATCGAACCACTTTGTGAAATTCATAGTGGTTCGATCACTACTTCAAAAAATCCAAAATTTTCCAAAGTGATCGAACCACTATGTGACATTCATAGTGGTTCGATCACTTTGTAAAATTTTGATTTTTTGAAGTTGTGATCGAACCACTTTGTGAAATTCATAGTGGTTCGATCACTACTTCAAAAAATCCAAATTTTTCCAAAGTGATCGAACCACTATGTGACATTCATAGTGGTTCGATCACTTTGTAAACATTTTGATTTTTTGAAGTTGTGATCGAACCACTTTGTGAAATTCATAGTGGTTCGATCACTACTTCAAAAAATCCAAATTTTTCCAAAGTGATCGAACCACTATGTGACATTCATAGTGGTTCGATCACTTTGTAAAAATTTTGATTTTTTGAAGTTGTGATCGAACCACTTTGTGAAATTCATAGTGGTTCGATCACTACTTCAAAAAATCCAAATTTTTCCAAAGTGATCGAACCACTATGTTCATAGTGGTTCGATCACTTTGTAAAAATTTTGATTTTTTGAAGTTGTGATCGAACCCCTTTCACTACTTCATAGTGGTTCGAATAATAGTGTTTCTCAGGTTACCGACATATAAATTTTGTTTTCTAGTAATTAACAGTATTATTCACTTTAATTTTCACATTTCACAGTAAATGTTCAGATGTTTGTTGTCACAGTTTATTTGATATCAATACCAATCCATAGTCAAGATGTTCACGTGGTAGAATTAATGTTGATTTGAACATTCATTCACGGGTTGCTCAAAACTCATCTATTTAAGTGAGAATGAGTTTCCAACACTAATAGCACAAAATCGTGAGTGATAGTAGTGTGAAGAATTTGAAGTATTTGAAGAATTATCAAGTAAGTTATCTCTCTTTGGTTTTTTATATCGAATGTTTTCAAAATTCTAATTTGGATACATTTTCAGATCATATTATCGAAAATGTCTTATTCGGTGGTGGTTTCGTTCGGAGGTCATTGGGAAGGTATTCAGTACGTAAATGGGTCCCAAGAGTTGATCAGTCTTCCAAGACTGACGTACATGGATTTATTGACCTCGATTCATGGGATCGTGCTTGCCGACTTAAACTATTGGGGATATGTGATCCATGCGCTAACTGACTGTAACGGGAGATTGAAAAAAAAGAAAATCAAGACTGATTCTGATTTAGAAGAGGTTTTTTATTCAGATGACTCTCTTTTGGTTGTTTTTGTTTCGTTGACCAGGGTTGATCTTGGAGTATCCGCGGGATCGTCCTATCAGGATCAGCAAGCTTCACTGGATGACCATGAAAATCAAAGTTCTCAGCCTTCCTGGTTTCCGTTCGACTTTGGAAGTACTTCAACCTATAATGTGAACACTGTACATGAATTCAGCCTTGTACCTGTCCCTACTGGACTCCATAACGACGAAGAATTCCTTTCGAAATGGGATTTGGCCTGTCGGAATCAAACCACCGAAGCCGGTACGTCTTCGAATGAGCGTTGGGCACACCGGTCATCATCATGGGGGAGAGACAATAATTTTCAGTTTCTCGACCTGAATAGTCCTGCTGCCTTTTTCGAGGAAGGTGAACCGCTCCATGGAGAACACAGAAATTCCGCTGATTTGGACGTTGAAGCAGGTAATTACTTTTACATAACGGATATGTGAGTACAGAGTTATTGTGAATTCCCCCAATCACAATCTATTAATTGTAATGTCCACATTTTGACATCAGATAGAGAAGACGGCTTTACCTTAGACGAAGATGTTGACGCATCGTTGGATGATGAGCAGCGCGAGGCGTTTGCGGAATTTTGTGAGTACACAATGCAGCCGGAATGGTATGTTCCCGATATGGACGGATTTGACGAGCCAGAATCCGGGGAGATTTTACATGTCCCTCATGGACTTCAAAAAGGCTCGGTGTATAACAGTAAATCCGATTTAAAAAATGCAGTCGGGATGTACCATTTGGTGAATCAAGTTGAATATCGGGTCCTATATTCGGATAAGCACAGGTGGAATGTGAAATGCAACCACGACGGATGTCGATTCGTACTTAATTCATCTTCCAAGCACGGGATCTGGAAAATCTCCAAGGCTGTAGTGCCGCATAGTTGTCAGCATGACTTAAACACCCGCGCATCCCGCAGAATCCCTTCCTCGGTGATCGGTGAATACTACGTCGAGCAAGCCAGAAAAGAAAATTCCAATCTTGTGCCGAGGGCTATGATTCAAGAAATGGGTCAACGATACGGCCTGAACCTCAGCCTCAAAGTCGCAAGAAGGGCGAAACGTCACGCTATGTACAAGGCGTACGGCGATCCGAAACAGTCATTTTGCTTGCTCCCGCTGTATTTGCTCGAGTTGGTGGATGCCAATCCTGGAACTTACACTGCATTGGAAACACACTCGTCCGGTAAATTCAAGTTCGTGTTTTTTGCCCTGGCTGCCTCAATCATTGGATTTCGAAATTACGGTCGTCCGGTTATAGTTGTTGACGGTTGTCACTTGAAAGGCTCATACAGAGGTATTGGCTTTGTCGCGGTGACAAAAGATGGGAACGACCAAATTTTCCCCCTTGCAGTTGGAATTGGAAACATCGAGAATGATGAGTCATGGTCTTGGTTCATGAAGCATGTTAGGGAAGCATTCGGATGCCCTGACGACCTACTCATCGTTTCTGATCAACACGCAAGCATAAGTAATGCGATACATGAGAACTTCCCTGAGGCCACGCATGGACTATGTTGTTACCATATTAGACAACATTTGGCCAAACATGGGTCGCATTTGGTCAATCTGTTCCAAAGAGCTGCATACTGTTATGATCCAAATGAGTTCGATGGGTAAGTTTATCCCCATATAATTATTTGCACTACGTATTCATAAATAACAAATTGACGTAAAGTGTTCTTTGTTTTTTAAACAGGTACATGTCAGCCCTACGTGACAGTCTGATGATGGGTGCAATCAATACATTGCAGAACGCCCAAGAAACCAGGTGGTCACGCGTAAAATGTCCAGTACGACGATACAGTTTCATGACGTCGAATGCCGCGGAGGTTTGGAATGCACGCCTCGTTTGGGCAAGAAAGTTGCCCGTTTGTTCCTTCCTAGAGGCTGCTCGACGGATTATGGAAAAATGGTTTGTCAAACGGAGACAAACGGCGGACGAAAGGGATCACCCTCTTACGAAGAACGTTCACGACAAGTTAATCGAGCGGCAGCGGCTTGGTCGACAAATGGATGTCTCTGAACTTGGGGGAAATAAATTCAAGGTTGTTTCCAATGGTAAACTCCATGTGGTGGACTTGGACCACCGTATGTGCACATGTTGGGAGTTCCAAAGCGAGTTAATTCCTTGCTCACACGCATGTGCTGCCATCAGGTCAGTCCACTTTTTGATCTTTGACTACAATTCTCTCGCCCATCCCATCTCTTGATTTTTGTTTGGTTTCACAGTTTTACGAAACGGTCGGTGATCAATTACGTGTCGCCTTATTACACGACCGGATGGTTGAGGGGAATGTGGGCCGCCGAGGTTATGCCTGTACAAGACCCACAATACTGGAAACAACACGATGTCGTTCATCTACAACTGTGTACGGCTCCAGAGAATCCAAGACAGGCCGGTCGACCTAAAAGTACCCGTATACCTTCTACGGGTGAACATTCTACTGGACCTCCTCGAAGGAGTGGGACATGCGGACGATGTGGAAGAGCTGGTCACAATAGGGCTACCTGTACGGAGTACATTCCCGAAAGTTCACACCCTATTTTGGATGAGCTTGAGGAGGATGATCCTATCAATAGTGGTCACGTACCTACGAGGAGGAAAAAAAAGACATGTTCATTGTGCGGTTCTGATTCACATACGAAGAGGAGGTGCCCTACGTATTTGGCGCGACCTTGAAACACAGTTGTATAAGTACATATGTATATGCTTAGAAAAATTGGTTTTTACACTAGTGATCGAACCACTATGAATTTGACATAGTGGTTCGATCACTTTGGAAAATTTTGATTTTTTTCAATAGTGATCGAACCACTATGAATTTGACATAGTGGTTCGATCACTTTGGAAAATTTTGATTTTTTTCAATAGTGATCGAACCACTATGAATTTGACATAGTGGTTCGATCACTTTGGAAAATTTTGGTTTTTTTCAATAGTGATCGAACCACTATGAATTTGACATAGTGGTTCGATCACTTTGGAAAATTTTGGTTTTTTTCAATAGTGATCGAACCACTATGTGAAACACATAGTGGTTCGATCACTTTGGAAAATTTTTGATTTTTACACTAGTGATCGAACCACTATGAATTTCACATAGTGGTTCGATCACTTTGGAAATTTTTTATTTTTTGAACTAGTGATCGAACCACTATGAATTTCACATAGTGGTTCGATCACTTTGTAAATTTTTTATTTTTTGAACTAGTGATCGAGCCACTCGAACCACCTAAATTATATTCAGTATTTCTATTAAATTAAGTATAAATTATTTTGCTTCGATTAACATATTATAGTGGTTCTCGTACTAATTAATCGAACCATAATTTATGAATTAGAAATTATAAAAATTACTAATTACAGTTTTCGGATAAAACAATTGTTAAATAACTATAAATACAAGAGAATAAATAAAAAGAGCAAATAAATTTGTAATTACAGTATTTGGATAAAACAATTGTTAAATAAGTATAAATAAAATTGAATATATCATCAAGCAATCATTACTTGATGATTTTTCCATGACCGAGTCAAAATAGTGTAGAAAAGGTAACTTTGTTATATTTTGTGGTAGAAAAGTACATTTCCTTATATACAATGTTAGAAAAGTCAAATCCTTAAA
The DNA here is from genome assembly GCA_005771605.1 of Scutellaria baicalensis. Lineage (NCBI taxonomy): Eukaryota > Viridiplantae > Streptophyta > Magnoliopsida > Lamiales > Lamiaceae > Scutellaria > Scutellaria baicalensis. The sequence goes on from VALJ01000109.1 coordinate 15,607, forward strand.
AAATTTTGTGTAATTCGTCCCATTTGCTCTTAATTAATTCTAGACAATATTGAAAATGGAATTCAAATAAATGTATATAATAATTTTGATTGATAAGACGTGGGGAAGTAATATAACCAACCATTTTCTCTCCTCTTTTTTTTCCTAATTTTATCAAATATATTAGTTTATATAAATATGTGATTATATTGTGATAATATAAAGTAATATAACTGTCATAGCTATACGATAATTTTATTAGTGGGCATATATAGGCCCAATGACAAGCAAGTTCAACTATTGTTTTTTTTTTTCCAAAAAAAAAAGTGACATTATTATTATTATTCTTTTTATTTACATTTTTTTCCCTTACATTTCAAACATCAGCATTTATATCCCTATCGAACATTGAATAGAAGATCCCGTTTGCTATAGAGTTATTAACATATGTATTTGTCGATGGAAAATGAAAAATGGAGATCTAAAGGGCTATGAATATTCTAAAGATTTAACAAAAAAATCTTTAATTATTAGTTTTAAAACAATTTGTCTAGGCAACCAAAAGTATAGTAGATGATAAAGAAAGAAGTATTGAGTGATCATATATATATGTATATATAATTAGGACAAAGATATGAAAAAGACATGTGTGATATGTTTGTTGCCCCCTTCCATTTTGCCCGTTACTGTTTGCAGGTTAATTATTGGATCTTCACAACTACAAAGAGCCATGTAATGATTGGTTAAATTAATATCAATGTATATAATCAATAATGTAAAAAATATAGATAAAACTGATTTATCTATATCTATTCGTGTCACAAAATTAATTTTTTGCTTGATCTGTCTTGTCACGTTATCAATTTGCACAGATTTTCTTAATTTATCCTCTTGTACTTTCTCAAATTGTACATTAAAAAAGGGAAACAATTATTGTTATATACCATTTCACATCATGAAAGATAAGATAAAATACGTGCATTTAAGTTTAATTTGATGATAAATTAATCAGATGAGTGTAAAATTTTATAACTAGACGTTCCAATGTGGTTATGAGTGGATCCAACTTCAAAATCGTCGTCATATTTAATCGACAATTTAAGTTCACAAGATAAAAACCGTTAATTTATGACGTAAATATTAGAACTATCAATTAAAAACTAACGAAATTAAAATTGTATTTGGTATCTTGCAATTTACTAATCATATACATTCAAAAATAACAATCTCAAAAAATATGATCTAACACACTTTGTGTCTAAAAAAAAGTATAAATTATTTATTATATGAATTGACAACCATATTTTACCTTTTAGCACCAATCCAGAATTTACACCAAAGATCTCAAACAATCTTGCGGATAACTATAGAGATTAAATACAAAAGGTAAAATATTTTATGCAACTGGTGCATGTATCTAGGATTCATGTACTCGGGTCGACCCGCTCCACGTGCCTCTGACGCGCGTTTTTACGCGCCCAACGCGCTCTCACGCGCCCCACGCGTGCGCTCAAACCCACCAAAATTCGCTTCAGGCAGTCATACCCTCATGTTATGTTAGGGTTACCCTCATATTATGTTAGAGTTACCCTCATGTTATGTTAGTGTTACCCTCATGAGGGTCACTCTAACATAACATGAAGGTATGATTAACATTGTTTTTTACCTTCATGTTATGTTAATGTTACTTTCATGTTATATTAGTGTTACCTTCATGTTATATTAGTGTTACCTTCGTGTTATTTTAGTTCAGTGATTTTAAACTAAGGGTATGAAATCTGGAGATGGGATCACATTAACATAACGCTAAGGTAACCCTAACATAACACGAAGGTAATACTAATATAACGTGAGGGTAACGACCAAAACACGCGAAAGAAGTAAAGAGGCACGGGCTGGGCAACCCAGCCTAGCCCGCGCGTGGCCCAGTTGCACGGATCATAGATTCATGTAACTGATGCACAGAAGAGTAACTCAGTAAAAAAGATAATTAGTTACTAATCTTGTCAAAATATAAAAAACGTAGATGATAGTTGAAGAATTAATGGTGGGGTCAAAACGGAGTAAAAAAATAAATTATAATGTGATACATCATCATTAAAATAGGACCAAAAAGGCTTAAAAGTTATAGTGAGAGGCAATCCTGGAAGTATCTGGTTTTATCTCATCAAAGTAGGTATATTTAGATACAAGTGGTTTTTTAAAATTATGAAAATGGACTAAAAATAATTAAATTGTGACAAAGCCAAATTTGTATGGATATATTGCCCATGCAAATTAAGTGGTGCATACCTCTATCACACTTCAATTTGAACAGTCCCATTTGGTCCCATTGACCTAAAAGGTTGGGTTATTAAATACCCTAATAATTTTGAGTATTTTTATACAAATCGGGTTATATATATAATTTATGATATTAACGATATCAATCTTGTTTGTACAAAAACAAAACAAAATGCATATAAATGTTAATTTGTACCTGACAATGGAACATGCATATATATTACATTCGTCATATAAATAATTATTAAAAGTAACATCCAACTAATCTATTTTTTTTAGAGATTTCAAACCACATAATTAGTTGCACTTTGATGAACCACTAATTTAAAAACCAGCATTTTGAAGAATCTTACCCAAGAAGGAAAGTATATTTCTTTATAAATGATTGTACTTGGAAAATATATATATATATATATATATAAATTCGGACTTATACAAACATATATTTTATATATATTCAATAAAAGTCGCCTTTTTAATTGATTTTTGTCGTCAAATTTTCAAAATCTCCATGAGTTCCATATCCTCAAATTCTAAAGTTGATGAGGAGCTTCGAAGTTAATCTCCAAGATCTAAATATCCTGAAATTAGTATTCAACTTCAGTTTGAAAATCAGTATAATATCGAAATTGCGAAAAAAAAGATAATCATAAAAAATAAGTTTTCATATTAAAAAATCAAAATTATAGAGTGAATATAATGAATAGTTTTTCTTATGAAATTTTCCTATAGATATCGATAGAATACTTTACAATATTATTAATTAATGAGTACAAAAGGAAATACTCATACTGCAGTACAAATTAAAAGACGCCGCAATGCTAACATAAGCCTTTGGAGTTGATTCTTTATAAACATCTTTTGATTATCCATTATATCTACTTTGAAAGAGCTAGTAATTTTCATTCTCTCTCTTCCCAATTTCAACCTTAACCTCGCTTTCTCTCTCTAAATCCAACATGGGAAGATTTCTTCCATGTCCTCCTCTTCCCTGCCATTCCGATAACCACCAAGATTCCGACCAATCTCAGCCCTATCTCCACTCCGATTCTTCCTCCAACTCATTCCTTACTTCACAACCAAGTCTCCCTTCTGTCCCTTCCTTAACACCCCAATATTCCCAACCCATCGAGCACGCCACCTCCTCCGCCGCCGCCGCCAGCTACCACTGCTCTGCCACCCTCAGGGGCCACTCCTCCTTCATATTCTCCCTCGCACTCGCCGGAAAAAACCTCTACAGCGGCGCCTCCAACGGCGAAATCCGGATGTGGGATCGGAACCCAGCTTCTTCATCGTACAGCCACGCCGTCTCGCAGAGCTCCGGCGCCGTGAAATCCATCGTCGTTTTGGGCGACAAGCTCTTCACGGCCCACAGCGACCACAGAATCCGAGTGTGGAAGATCGATAACTCCATGAACGACCCCAAGCACAAGCTCATCACCGCCCTCCCCACCTTCAACGACCGCTGCATGCGGCTGTTCTCGGCGAAGAACTACGTCGAAGTCCGGCGGCACAAGAAGTGCACGTGGGTTCACCACGTTGACGCCGTCTCAGCCCTCGCCCTCTCAAACGACGCCGTTTCACTCTACTCCGTGTCCTGGGACAGGTCCCTCAAGGTGTGGCGAACCTCCGACTTCAAGTGCGTGGAGTCCGTGCAGAATGCGCACGACGACGCCATAAACGCGGTCGTTTTGTCCCCCGACGGCGCCGTCTATACCGGGTCGGCCGACAAACTGATCAAGGTGTGGAGAAAACGCGACGGAGAGAAGAAGCATTCGCTTGTGTGTACACTGGAGAAGCATAGATCTGCGGTGAATGCTTTGGCACTGAGCTCCGATGGCGGCGTCCTCTACTCCGGCGCCTGCGACAGGTCGATCATAGTGTGGGAGAAGGTTGGCGGCGCCGACCATTTGGCGGTGGTGGGGGCACTGAGAGGGCATAAGAAGTCGATCCTGTGCTTGGCGGTGGTGGCGGATTTGCTGTGCAGTGGATCGGCGGATAAAACGATCAGAATATGGAAGAGAGAGAGTGAAAGTAGTTATTTTTGCCTGGCAGTTTTCGAAGGGCATAAAAGTCCAGTCAAATGTTTGACTGCAGCTTTTGATCGTAATAATAATAATAGTAATAATAATAATAATAATAATAATAATAATAATAATAATAATTCGGGAAAATCTTATCTGATTTATAGTGGTGGACTGGATTTTGAAATTAAGGTTTGGCAATTATTCGTTCCTTTTTAATGATTTATTTTTTCCAGGAAAAATATTGTAAATATACTGGAGAAAATAGTTTGTTTCATTTTTAGGTGTGATTTTAGATATTTTGATATGAATTTGCTAGTGTGAGGTATTGTATTGTGATTGATGCAAAGATTATGTATACATTGTAATGATCAGTAATGTTTTTTCATTCTCTTATTTACGTCTCTTAAAACAATCGATTTAAATGATCAATATTGAGACCATTGGTTTAGACCAAATGGAACCTTTAGTGATTTTATTTACTAAGTCATTGAGTTTTTCTAAATAACTTAGTAGAAAAATAAGGTTAAAAAACAAAATAAATATATTGAATACTCATATAAACAAACTTGGATTTTGTTTTTTAAAGACTTCAATTAACTACAAGTAACCAATATATATTCATGAAACAGAGTCCAGCAATTTGTGGTGATTAATTATGGATAATCTGTTTTTCTCCTAATTAATTTAAACCTCATTTTTCATTTCATCTTTAGGAGACATTTATCAAATAATTTACTCGAGTTTCCTTTCAGGTCAAAACAATGTTTTTCATGCTTTTTAAGTATTAACATAAATTAGTGTAAGGAACAAAAAAAAAAAGTATTAACAAGAATCATGTTCTTGATTGTGACCCATGATTGATTTTAAACACATTGAATATATATATATATATATATATATATATTTTTAATCTTCATGCATTAGATTAAAAGATCCACTTATTTTTGAAATTTACACCAGAAATTTATATATATGCTAGGAATATAAAGTTTGATTTGACTTGAATGGAGAAGAAGAGACGATATAACACCAAAATTAGATTAAAAGGTACCTACTTATGAATAGATATGTAAACATTTAAAAAGGATACAATTAAAAACATCAACTATATATGCATATAATCTAAAACTACATTAATTTTTGATAAATAGACTCTCTTTTTCTAGTATAATAACTTTGTAAATATCATCACCAAATAGTGAGAAATTAGATATACAATACGATATAAAACAACATATAAAATATTGTGAACAACCTGTGACATATCAACTTGGAAATAAATCAAGGAGTCGAGAATCGGAAAAATCTGGTCAGAACCAGTCTGGAAGCGGTCGAACCGAAGGTCTGAAGCTGAAGCATAATGGCCGGTCCAAGTCGGTTATGCAGTTGGAACAGCTAGGGCTTCAGCGCAGATTTGATTCTTGAAATCAAAATTCGTCCAATTTCGTTGCAAATTCCAGTAAATTGACAGAGGGCTATTAGTCTATATATATAGGTGTATATCCAGTTGTACTTTCACTTTGAAATTTTACGTTTTGAGTGAGATTAGATTTTCTAGGGTTCTTGAGTGTTATAAACCCTAGTTTTTGGGGAGTTCGATTGTATTGCACAATTCATGCTATTCTCTTAGTGAAATTCATTCAATCCTTTCATGGTGGATGTAGGCCGATGTGGCGAGCCGAACCACCTTAAATTCTTGCTTGTTGATTCAATTCTCGTATCACAATTGAAGATCAAAGTGCTTGAAATTAGGGTTTTCTGTAAAACTGTAGTCTTTTGAGTGTTGTCTATTACACTTGGAGTGATTTTCTTTACAATTGGCGCCGTCTGTGGGAATTGTTCATATCACAGACTATTGCAGATGTCGGGGATGAAGCTCGACGTGGAGAAGTTCACGGGGGTTGGAGATTTCGCTCTATGGAAGACAAAGATGGAAGCGGTTTTGATCCAGCAAGATTGGGAGGATGCCATCAGCGAAGATCCAGCTGATGATTCGGATGAATCATCGTCTTTATCACCCGTGGAGAGAAACAAGATCGACAGGAAGGCTCGCAGCTCAATCATCTTGTGTTTAGGAGAAAAAACACTAAGAGAAGTGTATCAAGAGAGAACGACATTGGATGTTTGGAGGAAGCTTGAATCGCTGTATCAAACCAAGTCACTTGTCAATCGGCTATTTCTAAAACAAATATTGATTTCTTTCAAGATTTTGGATGATAAGAAGGTACTGGAGAAGCTTGATGAGTTCAACAAGCTAGTAGATGACTTGGAGAACATTGAAGAAAAACAGAAGGATGAAGACAAGGCTCTTCTTTTGTTGAATGCACTCCCAAAATCCTATCAATCTTTCAAAGATGCACTTGTATATGGAAGGGTGATTCCACTGACTTTAGAGGAAGTTTAAGTGGCTATACGTTCCAGATTTCTTGGCTCTGAATCTGATAGGAAACAACAAAATCTTGGAGAAATATTGGCAGTGAAAGGAAAGAAATTCAAGAAAGAAAACTCTAACCAAAATTCACAAAGATCTGACCAAGGAGGATCTCGTTCTCACTCAGAAGGAACTGAAGTAAGGAAGTGTTTTCATTGCCATAAGTCAGGGCATATCAAAATGAATTGCCCTGAAAGGAAGAAGCAACAAGGAGGAAACAACTCAAATCAGCAGGCTGCCATAACTCAAGAACAATATGACAGTGCTGATATGCTTTGCATTGTGAATTCAGACATGAGAGATGAGTGGGTACTTAATTCAGGGTGTTCCTTTCATATGTGCCCGATCAAGGAATGGTTTAGTGAATTAACATTACATCAAGGAGGCTCAGTATTACTGGGAGATGATCACTCATGCCAGGTGATGGGAGTAGGGGCCATCAAACTGAAGCTGCATGATGGGAGGATCAGAACCTTGACAAATGTAAGGTATATTCCTAAACTCAAAAGAAATCTCATATCTTTTGGTGTTCTTAATGCTACAGGCTGTGAGTTTAAAACTCAAAGAGGGGAGATCCAAGTCAACAAAGCTGGAGTGGTGGTAATGAAAGGAGTAAAGTCAAATGGTCTCTATATACTCAAAAGAACCACAGTGATAGGAGGAGCATCACCTGCTGCAAGTGAAGCTCAAACTAACCTTTGGCATAAGAGGTTAGGTCACATAGGTGATAAGGGCTTAGCAGAACTCTTAAAGCAGATGCTAATACCCATGTCAAATCCTGGAAAGACACCAAAGTGTGAGCAATGCATTCAAGGAAAACTCACCAAGACAAAGTTTCCAAAAGGTAATCACACCACTGTAAGTATTCTAGACTATGTACACTCAGATGTTTGGGGTCCATCTAGAATAGAAACACATGGAGGAGGCAAGTATTTCATAACCTTTATAGATGATTACAGTAGGAAGGTGTGGGTGTATATTCTGAAACATAAGTCTGAGGCCTTTAATAAATTCAAAGAATGGCTAACACATCAAGAAAATCTCACTGGTAAGAAGCTTAAACATCTTAGGACAGATAATGGATTAGAGTTTTTGTCAGAAGAGTTTCTAAGTTTTTGCAGGGAGAAAGGTATTACAAGGCACAAGACAGTAGTAGCCACTCCACAACAAAATGGAGTGGCTGAACGCATGAATAGAACACTTTTGGAGAGGGTGAGATGCTTACTCCTAGATGCTGGATTACCCAAATCGTTTTGGGGGGTAGCAGTTTCAACAACTGCTTTTCTTATCAATAGAAGCCCCTCATCTTCAGTCCAATTTAAGTCTCCAAATGAGGTATGGTATTCTAGGACTCCAAATTATTCTTTTTTAAAAGTTTTTGGATGTTTAGCTTATGCACACACTAAGCAAGATAAGCTAGAGTCAAGAGCCATAAAATGCATTTTTATTGGCTATCCAAATGGAGTAAAAGGATATAAGATGTGGAGCTTAGAAAATGGAACTCCAAGGTGCTTCATTAGTAGAGATGTAGTTTTTAAGGAAGAAGTGATGGGGTACAAGGAGAAGCAACAGATCTTTGGAAGTGAAGGGACACAAGACTCAGACTTAGGAAATCAGGAATCAGGAATTCAGGTGGAGCTGCAAGGAGAAACTCAGCCTAAGAATCAGGAAGATGAATCAAGCTCCACTGTTCAGATGATGATCAAGCTCCAGGAATTCCACTTGAACAACAGGATGAGCCTGAGGACCTCTCTACTTATCATTTGGCCAGAGATAGACAAAGAAGAACTATAAATCCTCCATCAAGATATGATGAGGCAGATATAGCTAACTATGCTTTGTGTGTTGCTGAGGAGATTGAGTACGAAGAACCAAACTCATATCAAGCTGAAATGAGGTCTAAAGATAGTGAAAAATGGGCTCAAGCTATGAATGAGGAAATCATGTCTCTAGAGAAGAATCAAACTTGGACACTTGTGGAAAGACCAGCAGGTCAGAAGCTAATAGGCTGCAAATGGATCTTCAAAAGGAATATTGAAGTTGCTGGGAAAGAACAAGTGAGATTCAAAGCAAGGTTGGTAGCAAAGGGCTACACTCAGAGGGAAGGAATTGATTATCATGAGATATTTTCCCCAGTAGTGAAACATGTGTCAATAAGGATTCTACTAGCTTTGGTAGTGCAAGAAGATATGGAGCTGCAGCAGCTAGATGTTAAGACAGCCTTCTTGCATGGGAATTTAAATGAAACCTTGTACATGGCTCAGCCAGAAGGTTATAAGAAGTCAAGAGAAGAGAACAAGGTTTGCTTACTGAAAAGATCACTATATGGACTGAAGCAAAGCCCAAGGCAATGGTACAAGAAGTTTGACAGTGTTATGATGAGCATTGGTTTAGAAAGGTGTAATCATGATAGTTGTGTTTATCTGCAGAGAGAAAACAATGGAGTACAAGCATACCTCCTAATCTATGTTGATGATATGCTAATTGCTAGCAAGAGTATGAAGAGAATACAACTCATCAAGGACAAGCTTAAGGATCAGTTTGAGATGAAGGATCTTGGTGATGCTAGGAGAATGTTAGGCATGGACATCAGAAGAGATAGAGGAAGGGGACTAATATTTCTATACCAAACTGATTACATCAAAAAGGTGCTTAAGAGGTTCTTCATGCATGAATCAAAGTCAGTGGTCACTCCTTTGAGTACTCAGTTCAAACTGACAGCAGAAGAGAAGCCTCAAACTGAATCTGAAAAGAAACACATGACCAAT